>NETT01000352.1:0-17337 GCA_003449175.1 Ceratocystis smalleyi
GGGGAGAAGGGGAGAAGGGGAGAGAGAGAGAGAGAGAGAGTGTGTGTGTGTGTGTGTGAGAGAGAAAGAAAATACAGAAGAATACACACAAATACACACAAAGCATCTGAAAAGTAAAAGTAAAAGTAAACGTAAACGTAAACGTAAACGTAAAAGCAAAAATAAACATAAATACAATAAATACAATAAAACAACATACAATAAAAGCCATCCTGCTTTTAACAAACAAAGCCGCGCCAAAGCTCCACCGGTGCCACATAAAATACATAAAGTCAAAAGACTAGTCTAGTCAGGGCGCTTTTATCTAATTGACCTCGAATGGCCAGGCTACTTCCATTTTTACAAGCCAGGCCAAGCCTTTGGCCTTAAAGCTTAAATGGGTAATTGCTGTTAAGTCCAGAACTTTAAAAAAGGGAATCCTGTCGTCCCTTGGTGTCCTCCCTGGCTTCATCTACAGCCTGGACTGCTCGCTGCTGGCTTTATATAGTGCTTGCAAGCTCTCTCTCCCTTTCTCCCTCCTGGCATCCTCCTGGCTCTTGCCTGGCTTGCTCTTGGCCAATTGCTTCTTGCTTTTTCCTCCTCCCCTTCCACAGCCGCTGCTGCTGCTCTGCTGCTACTACTAATACTACTACTACTGCTACTACTACTACTGCTACTACTGCTACTACTACTACTGCTACTCCTCCTCCTCCTCCAGCTTGCAGGCCCAGCTCAGCTGCCACTCCCCGGCTCGAGTCGTCCGTGTGTGCCTATCCAGAGCTTGTGGCTTTCTCGTCTCCCCCTCCTTCTCTGTGCTTGTATGTTTTGTACGCCCTTCGTGTCTTGATTGTGCGCCAATCAGCAGGGCAGCTTCCCAGGCCAAGCTTTCCTTTCCTTTCCCTTTGCTTCCTCCCTCTCCTCTCCCTGCTCCTCCTTCTCCCTTCTCTTCGCCATGTCACGCTCCCGCTCCCATTCCCGTTCTCACGCTCGCTACAGTGAAGCCTCTTCTCCAGAAGATCTTAGTCCTCGCATCCCGCTCCCCTCGACCCACGCTGCCTCTCCCCACTACTACCACAAGCCCCCAACGGCCCAGAACGAGGACAGCCACTACGTGCCCTCGGCCACAAACCCCAATACCCAATTCCCCCCTTCCTCGCGGAGACGGAGTAGCAGCCGTGACCGTGGCCGCCGTTCTACCTCTCGCCAGCACTCGTCTCGGGGCTCCTCGGCCGATCACCACCAGTACGCACAGTACCCGCAGCCGGTTCCCACTACCAACAACAGCGACACTGAGCACACAGCTTCTGCCCCACGTGTAAATGATCATTACGTTGCGCACGATCTGCCACAGCCACTCCACCATCGCCCCCAATCTCTACGGCCCCCAAGCACAGGCACACAAAGCACTAGGGCGCCCCAGAACCTGCCCCGTCGCAAGGCCGTTTACAACGTCGCCCGCGAGACGCCGCGCTCATCACAGCTTGGGCTTACCCAGCAGCAGTCTATCCCGCAGTCCACCATGTCCGGAAAGCCTGAAAGCTGGATCCGGAAAGCCGGCCAGAGTGGCCGTCAGGGCTTCCATCCCGGAAAGTTCTTCCTTATTGTAATGCAGTCCACTAGTAGGGCATCAATGCTGTGCAACTTCCTCTGGCCCGTTGTGCCTGTGGCTCTAGCCATCAAATGTAAGTTTTTGCACACTTGGCTGCCGCTGCTCTTGCACATGTCGCTAAACGAATCCCCAATCCTCATCTGCAGACTCGCTTCCCGATAGCCATCTCCTTATCTTTTCCCTGTCGTACATCGCCATGATTCCTTGCGCCAACACTGTTGGCTTCGCCGGAACGGAAATCGCCCGGAAGCTGCCCCATGTGTTTGGTGTTCTGATCGAGGTCACGTTTGGCTCAGTTGTCGAGATTATCCTGTTCATGGTCTTGTTGCACAATGATAAGTTCACCGTCATCAAGGCTGCGTTGCTCGGCTCTATTCTGGCCACTATGCTGCTGTGTCTAGGCATGTGCTTTATTGCAGGAGGCATCCGTCGTGATGAGCAGGGCTTCAGTGACGTCGTTAGTGAAGTCGGCAGTGGTCTGCTCCTGACAGCGTAAGTTGTATTGTATTATACCCTCACCCAGCCAGCCAGCAGCCCATCAGCTAACCCCCTCCCGTGCCCTCGTGCCAACAGCGGTGTCTCGCTCTCTGTGCCCAGTATCTTCATCCACTCGCTTAAAGGCGATATCGACGCGGAGGATCTCGAACGGCGCACGCTGGAAACATCTCGCGCTGTCTCGCTGTTCCTGATGCTCGCGTACATGGTTTACGCCTATTTCCAGGCTCGCACGCACCACGGAATTTTCGATGCCATTTTTCAAGACGATGAGAAGCTTAACGAGGATTATCACGTCGACAAGCGCAAGCCGCGGCTAACGCTGACGGAGGCGATTGTAGCGCTATCTATGTAAGCTATTGCTGAGGCATGGCCGGCTACACACACAGACATCTTTGCTAACTTCGATCCCTCTAGTTCCCTGGCCCTTGTCACTCTCATTGCCATTTCGCTCGTCAACGAAATTGAGCCAATTGTCGAACGCCACAACATCTCTGATCCTTTCATGGGCCTTATCATGGTCCCACTTGTTGAGAAGTTTGCCGAGCATCTGGGTGCTATTAACGAGGCCTGGGACAACCAAATGAACCTGGCTTTGTCTCATGTGCTTGGGGCCACCATCCAGACGGCTCTATTCAACGGGCCGCTAGCCGTCATTGTTGCATGGTGCCAGCAGAAGAAGATGGACCTGACGTTTGTCGTATTCGATATGGCCATGCTCCTGCTGGCTATCATTACGGTCGGCGGCTTCCTGAGAGATCAGAAGAGTAACTATCTGGAGGGCTTTTTGTGTGTGACGCTCTATTTGTCGATTGCCGTCGCAGCTTTCTTCTTCCCCAGATTACATGGTCCCGATCCAGGCGTTGCTGATTCAGGGGGACATTAAACAGTGGAAAGGGGAGGGAGGGGAGGGGGAAAGAGAAGCCGAGAAGACATCACGTGTTTTCGAATTAGGCTCTCGTGGTAGGTGTTGCATATATGCCTTATATTGTTTCGTCACAAATAGACCCTGTACATACGAAATCTGTAGACCAATTCTTTTTCTTTTTTTTTGCCGTCTAGGCAAACGTTTTAATCCTTTTTTCTTCTTCGATAGTTTTTTTTTATTAGAATTTAATTTGTTTTCCATATTCATGATACTGTCTGTCTTGTTGATCGTCCAAAATAGTCGCATACGCTCCTAGCCTCCTGTACTGATGGATCGTGAGGAGAAGAGACAATCAGGCAACGTACACGTATTCGTTGCCATCACGCTCTATATAGTCCTTGTCCAGAAGCCTACATTGTCAGGACGCATGTCAGAGTTAGCAAATAATCGTCCATCTGGTCTTGAGATGATGCAAGCGCAAAAGGGGAAAAGAAGAAAAAGACAAATGACAAGAAGAAAAGAATAAAACCCCAAATTCACTTACGACTCAATCTCCTTCTTGATTCCCGCCGGTTCTACCGTTCCTCGCGATCGCATCATGTTGATAACCTCAGATACTAGCACCAAGTGCGAAATGCGCTGACGGCTCTTCATAATACGCACAATGGTCGCCTGTGTCTCCAGTCGGCGATCAAGCACAATGCGGTCATGTACTCTCTTGTTCTCCTGCTTTGTCTCGCGCAGTTGGATCTGGTTGATCTTGATCCTGTACTTGGGGTCACGGAAGCCGCTGTTTATCGTGAACGTGTCTGTCGACTCAATCTCACGGCCCTTGGGGTGTTTTGTCAGCACACGGAACTTGCCGCAGGCCAGTGACTGCAGAGTGCGCTTGAGTTCGGCCTCTTCGAGTTTTGATTCCTCCTTAATCCTGGAGTAGGTCAGGAAGCCGTCTTCGTTGATGGGCACCTCGTTGAAGAGCAGCAGAACACTGGCCTGAGTCAAGCTGACGCTGAGCTCTTTGGTTCCCTTGGGGAAGCGAGCCTTGACCACACAGTTGGCGAGCGTGTGCTTCCATGTTAGAATGCGGCCCGTATATTTACCATGGTAGTAATTCTCAAACGTTCCTAGTGTCTGCACCATGTGCAGCGGTATCGTGGGCTTTATGTCAGGGTATGTTGGCCAACAAGCGGCAGAAAGCACCAGAACTTGCAAGTCGATCTTGGGCTTCAAGTCGTTCTGCTCACACCAGATCTTGAAGCTGTTCATTTCCCCCGTGTTCATCTCCTTGTCCTTAAACATGTTCTCTAGGTTGTGAGTAAAGTTCACGCCGCACTCGCCGCGAAGACGCGCCAGCATGTTCCGTTCGGCATCCGAGTTGGCGCTTCGATCCATGAGCAGACGACGAGCCAAGTCACGCTTGTAGAACGCCTCAAAGGCATCCTTGCCGTCAATCAGGCGGAAGATTTGCAGCGCCTGGTCCAGCTGGTACTCAAGCTGCGAATCGTCATCGCCGGCACCCATGGCTTCATCTTTATCATCATTTGTTGCTTCATTCAGCAGCATAGGAGGAATCGCTTTGACACCTCCCCGCAGCAACGAATCCATATACCGCGCCAAGAACTCTCCAATATTCGAGATGCCTTCACTGAGATGGGATGTATTGACAGCGTCGTTGATAAACGCTCCAAAGGAGTCTCGAAGGGCGTGGGTCAGCATATTGTTCGAGCTAAACGAGAAGTTGACGATGCGGTACAGGGATCTGCGTAGGAGTAGTAGTCGCGGGACTATGTTTGCTTTGTTATCACCTGCATTTTCTGTATCGCGCATAATCTTTCCGCCTGCATCTGTAATGTAACGGCGCCACGGCTTCTCTAACTCCCGGAGCATGCTGGGGCCAGGCTCCGACTGGGCTCCAACAATTAGCGTATACAGGATCTGAAGTATTTCTATGTTGACTGTGTCGAACAGTTCTGACAAAGAAGTAAAATCCAAAAGTCGATCCAACGGCTCTCGCAATAGATATTGGTACACCCTATCAGAGATCCGAAAGCGGGTTGCATGGTCAAGTCCATACACATCACATCTCTCCGTCTCCTGTATTAGCAGCCGGTTGCAGGCCACGATGTAGTCGGCCAAAGTCAAATCGGCATTTTCTTTAGCGACTTGTGCGAAGTAAGCCGAAGAATGGTCCAGGAATTTCCGCTCAAACATCTTGGTGTACACACCCAGCTGATGCATCATGGAGATGCTATCCTTGTATAAAATAGGGTTAAACTTGCCATTGTCCCGGCGATGGTAATCGGTTAGTTTGCAAACCTCTTCAACAATCGCTGTCCCAAGTGGTGAGTTCGCACTGGATGACGACCTGCTGGGGGGGAACACAATGCGACAAAATTGCGAGACCACAAGATCGTTGAGCTGCAGCAAGTTTCTTGACCGCTGAAGATAGGTTCTATCCAGATAGCTAAACATACTTCGGACTAGCTTCTGTAGACAGTATTAGTTAAACCAGTCAGTCGGGTATTACAGCCGTGTAACAGTGGTCTCATGTCTCGTTTCTGCTTTGGATCTAGCTTACCGTCCGGTCCATCCAAATATTCCAATTCGTGACTACCAAGTTCAGAGTCTCTAGTTCCGGCAGATCCGAGTTTCCCTTGATCAAGACGGGGTACACTCTTGATCTGAGGTGGTCATAAGTATGTTCAGAAAGCCGTTTGCACAACTGTTCTGCCTGGCCATCGCGGCAGATGGCCTCAACACCGCGGTACAGTCGGCCGAGGGGAGTTCTAAGAGGCTTTCCATGCAGTAGGGCATCAATTGCCGCACTTAGGTCCACCCATGTCTTGTCAAAATACTCTCTAACCTTTTGGTCTGTATCGGCTGGACGCTGGCGGAGGTTCTTGATGAGAAGCTTTTTTGCTCCCGTTAGCGGTTGGTAGGGCTGGCGATGGGTTGCCATTATGATAGAAGAGAGAAATGTGGAAGGTTATGCGTAGGATGCCGCAGTCAAGGCAGAGCCAGCGGGTGCAAATCTTGATGCAAAGCTGGAATTAATCTAATCGCTCGATAAGGGGAATCCCAGCTCTTAGCCCAGCATCACACGCGCGTGTAGCTGGTAATGATGGTTTCCGGTCGATTCGTATCGTCTCGTCGCGTCTCGTCGTGCACGAATGGTACAAATGATGGCGGATGTGGGTTGGACTGAAAGTGGAATGTAGAGAAAATCAGGAGGCTTGGTCTCTTTGCAAAGTACCAAGCAGCAAAGAACCTTGGCGAGTGTTTATTGTTTTTCCCGCTCTCCGGCGCAGCAAAGGAATAAAGCAAACGAAGCTGTTTGAGGGAGCGTATGTAGGCCAGCGACAAAGAAGGGCAGGACGCTGGATATGACAGCACTGTATACTAGGAGTAGCTTCCCTGTTTCAAGCCAAGATTATGCGTGCATGTATCGGTGTATTTGTAGGTTCGTTCGTGTGCTGGGCTGATTTGAACTCTGGCAACTCGTAAAGCTGGTAGCATTTAGCAGTCCATCGCTTAGCAAGGCTTGGACAGGCGTGTTTTTGGAGTGGAATATTTAGGGTTCGGCTAGCTGTAACCCAACGGAAGAAGAAAACAATAATCACGCTGCATAGTAAGCAGGTCGGAGAAGAGAAGCGAAATGCAAGGCAGAATGTGACGAGCAGTGGTTTATGAAAGGTCCATCGTTAATGAAGGTTTTAGCTTCACTTGTTTTGCCCAAGAAGCAAGAACAAAGGGCGGAGGTCAAATTTTTCTTTTCATGCAGCTTGGGGTAACTACTAACTATCAAGCTCGACGCGGCGCTTGCCATTTTCATCTTGCTTTTGGATACGATTTGTTAAACATAGGGTTATACATTATAAATAGGGTTATATTTATGGTGCGAATGTTCCTTAAGCATAGGCACCCCATCCGGCGAAAAGGACGGCTAGATTCCGGTCGTCAGTTGCTTGGTTGATAAGATCATTGACCGTGGCAGTGACACTGAGGGTTTTGGACAGCTTCTTGCGCACGATAGCCAACGCTCTATCAGCCTCGCTGGCCTCGCTCACTAGACCATTTTTGCGGCGTCCATCGGCTCCGATATCTGCGGCATCCTTGTCAACCTCTTCTTTCTTGGCGTCCTGGAGCTTTGCCATGCGGACAGGCGACATGCTCCATGAGTACAGTGGGTCGTAGCGGAGCACATCGAGGATTGTCATGATGCTATATGTCTCTTCGCGTAATGCATCCAGCGTGAATTCACAGCTGCGCCTGAACACACCTTCGGTTTTGGTAATGCCCATTCCGTCGACGATATCCCGTGTCATGCGAAATGGCACCACTTCGGGAATGGGAAGCACCCGTCCAAGCTCAAAGGCAACGCCAAGGTCAATGTGCACGACTTCGCCAGTGGCAGTGTCAAGGAGAATATTATGGCCGTGGCGATCGCCCAAACCAAGGATATGGCCCACGATCGAGATGGCAGCAGTAGTACGCGTGTAGGCCAGACGCCGTGCAAACCAGTCATCTGGGTCCATGAAATGTTCCATGAAGAAGAAGCGCATCACTGGGCGGAAATTGGCGGTGATTTTGCGGAAAACCTTGACGCGAACATCGACAGATTTGCTGTCTACAAGAGAGATTTCTTTGCGGCAATGGTTGCTCTTGTAGTCACTAGGATAATAGCGCTGATGGGCAGGCATTAAAAAGTCGTGGAGTGGAACGGTGTTGGCAACAAATTCGATGATCCCCGAGGTGGGTGTTAGGGGAAGGACTTTGTAAGTGCGGATGCTGAGATTGCGCTGTTGCGTCGCGCGGTGGCGTTTTAGTAGCGATGAAACTGCAGCAAAGACTTGCTCCATGATGGCGTCTTGCCGCAAATCATCGTTGCCGCCTTTGACTAGTTGTTTGTACCGCTTCCCGTCTGTGCCGATTGCTGTAATAACCTTGGGAGCGCTGTTTCCACCGGCAATTCGCATGTACGGCTCCAGGACTTCGACTACGGGCACTTGGCTATAGTCCCTGTCGGCTCGTACTTCGAGATGCATCGTTGGCGGCGGGATGCGATACTTGTTGAGACTCTGTATAAGTCTGAGGCTAGTTTTACTGCTCTTCAACGCAACCTTGGCGCCTGTTTTGTGCTTGTCTGTAGGCTCTGCTGCAAACAGGTCGTAGCTCTGGCTTGTTCGGTCAATAGCTTGCCACACACTGGCCATGCTAGGATGAGTTTCGATGTACTTGGCGACTTGGTGAGTGGCTGTGATTCTGCTAACAGCAACATTATCACGCTTGTTGGCCCGTGATTTAGTACCTGACCAAATATGATACATGCCATGATACGGATGCTCGATGCAAATTCGCTTGACCAAATCAGTGAGAAGCTCCTGGAAGGTATTTGACAAGTCTTGGAGGCGTGAGGATAGCTGGTTCATAAGTGTGGCGAATTTTCGGGTTGGCACTTTGCTTAGATACTTGAAAGCTGCTGCATTGATGCTGTCGTCGTCGGATCTTTCGAGCCAAAGAGCCGCAAAGCGAAGCGCATCATTGTTGTGTTCGTCAGATGCAATAAGGGATAGGAGATAGTTTTCAACGCCAAGACGTAGAAACTCAGTTCGAGCGTCTTCAAGGCGTTGAAGCTCCATTTTGTCGAGCATGTGGAAACGACGGGCACGGCCTTGATGTGCTTGGTAGCGCCTCTTGGAATTAGCATCGCGAGTGCTAGCAATCAGAATTTCAAACTGCTCTACTTCTTCTGCTTTGCCCTTTTCTAGTTCCTTGAGGCGCTCTAGATCTTCTAGCATATCTGGGTTTTGCAGTTGTTCGTCGCAGAAAATGGCAAACTGGTGGAAGACTTTGCCGGCATCTTTACCTTCGGAGCGTCCCTTTAGCTCCCTGAGCGCTGGCTCTAGATAGGTTTTCTGAATTTCGTCAGGGCTTTCAAGCCTTGCTACAGAGACCCGGTGACCCAACCGAGAGAGAACGTCTGCAAGGCTAATAGGAATACTCTGGGTCTTGAGCGAGTTACTATCGCGGGAAAGAGTTTGCAAGATCCCGATAGATGAGAGCATTTCGTCATGATCCCATAGAGAATTAGCAACTTCAACTTTAATCGCAGCATCAATGTTTAGGCCAAGTTTATTGCAGGGGCTTGCAAGAGCTGAAAGGGAGGTTGAAAGATTGAGAGACTCTTGTTTCGCCTTGTGGAAGCGGTAGATCTCTGACGATAATAAAAGGCTATGCACCTCGAGTTTGCGTGCGTCACTAGCAGATATATTGACAATATTGCGAAGCAGCGGGAGTTGGCTGAGGAGCCCAAAAGTAGTTTGGCGGCATGATAAGATATTACTGACATCATCGTATCTGCAAGGAGTATTCATTGTCAGTAGTGTAGCCAGGAGGAGGAAAATATAAGCCAAACTAACCTTCCACTGCGCATCCAAGCTTTACGCCTATAAAAATGGGATGGCAAACTTGCCAAATCGGCGCTGCGTGTCATATTCAGCACATCGTCAAGCTCAGTTAAAACTGCCAAAGATCTTAGGTGTTCTCTCAGTGATGTGGAATTGTTTTCTTTCGATATAACCAGGTTCATGGTCTCGGAGAAGCCATCTTGTATGTAGCTCCTCGCTATGTCAACCTCTGTCGCCTGGTACAGCCCCTGAAAGACTTTGTAAATGGCTGCACTTGAACTTGTGGAAGCAACAGGAACAGGCAGATTCCACTGCTCTAGCCGCCGAGCAATCTGAAATGTGCTATCCAATGATTCTTTGGAAGCCACGTTATTGCTCTGATTTTGCAAGATAGAGCTTGCAACTCCGGTCAGCCCGAGACTACCTAGAACCGCTACAAGAGCTTGGCCGTCTTGCGATGCCAAAGGGTCTCTTCTGCGAAGATGGCTATCATATTGTGCACCTCTTAGTGCCAGACTTTTTGCTCCGTCCCCTTCGTGTTCCATACGTGCGAGAGCACTGGAAAGACTGGATGCCTGTGAGATGCCGTAGTAAGCATCTGGGTCATCGATATTTTCGAATATGCTTAAAAGAAGCCCCCGAGATGGTGCATCTTGTGGTTGGGGGACCGCAAAGGAGGAGGAGGAGCTGCGTGATGGAGAAACACTTTTTGAAGTCATCCCCTCGAGAAACATTAGAGCGGATTTGTGCATTCCACACTCAACTGCCATTTGGGCCATTATGTCAGGGTCGACGTCAAGCCACTGCATACGATCAACCATAGACACTCCGTTTGGGGGCTGCTGAGTCCGAAGGTAGAGAATAGCATTTAGAATTAGACTGATGTTGTCTCGAGAATCTTTTGAAACAGGGCTGGTGAACCAAGTTCTGATAGCATCTGAAAAGGTCTTCTTAATATCCTGGCCAGAATCATACTGAGATAGCAGAGTTAAATGTAGGATAAAGGGAAAGGCCTGTTCTGCAAAGCCGCGCACGTTCTTGACGACAGGGGCGACTGCAGAGACAACCACCTTATCAGCAGCACATAGGCAAAGGTTGAGTGCCATTCTCTGTATCCAGTTAGGTCTTTCAATAGCTTCAGCTGAGAAAGCGAGGAGGTCCAGCTTAGGATTCACCTCTGGAGTTTCTGAGCTGGGTGCGTAGTATTCTTTCCAATGCGATGACCAATATAGGCTTTGGCTAAGTGCTTCTTCACAGACTTTGGAGAGGATGTTATCTGCAGTTGACCCGGCATCAGATACAATGCGCCGAATAGCTCCCTCGGAAAGGCCGGCGGTAAAAGAGCCTTCACTGCTAGAAAGTTCCTGGAGCAGGACAAGAAGCGCTTTGTCGGAACCTACAAAGTCTGGCGATACCTTTTCATACTCGGGCAGGCGGGACTCGTAAAGAAAGCTCTTTGGGACGGCGCCAGAAGCTGCAAATGAGCGCCCAACCACTTGCCCCGCCCAGCTCAGATACTCTTTGCTTTTGCTCATCGAAGACGTTTTGCATGTTTTGCACACTACGGCGGCAAACTTGACAGCATCGTCATCAGTTGAGATGATGTCCACAGCACTGGATTCAGGCTGCTTAAAATTTCCGCAGAGGAGACCTAAAGCTAACTTGCGGGCCGACTCGCTGAGGACCTGTCTCTTTCTCTGCTCGTCCCTGAGTATTTCTAGAAGTAGGTTACTTTCGTGTGTCCCTTTCTCTGCATTCCCAGATGAACAAATGCGTGCTGCGGACTGTGTGATGATTTCAAAGGCCTCCTTTTGTGTCTCGTCAGCAAATTCGCCCTGGTCAAGATAGCTAGTTAGATATGTATTGAGCCAAGAATGGAAAGCCTGAGTTTTCTTCAATGTCTCGTGGAATTGGTGTTTGTCGGTAGTGCTGAATTGACTCGATTCCAAAAACACCCGCAAAGAAGCCAAAGTAGAGAGGCCAAAGCCGGCAAGAAATGAAGGTACTGATTTAAGGTAATCGACACCCTTAACTAGGAGATACTGAGCAAGACCCATGGCATCATCCGCACATTCAGGATCAATCATGAACGACCGCAGGGAAAAAAGCAGCATCTCAAGAGGGTGGTACTGCAAGGCAACATCTCCACAGAGACATACCAATACTCGCAACTTTCTCAGTACTGAACAAGCATGAAAAGATCCAAGAGCGGGGTAAATAGTGTTGATCAAACGCCGAGCTACGTAGACAACTAAAGGCGGCGTCCACATAGTAAATACGTCGTACTTGGGTGTTAGGGTGCAAAGATGGTTGAGCTGACGCACAAGGTGCTTGCCCTTGAACAAAGGTTGCTGGTTTGGTGGTATTAATACCGAAGAGTGTGAATAGGCTTTGATCTGGACCATGATATTGGCGGCATATTCCAAGCCACTCACGAAAGATACTTCAACAGGGTCCTCTTGGTCAAATATATCCATCAGGATACTAACGGCGTCTGCAAAGCCAGAGTAGACGCTGACAAGGAAGGTCTGGTCTCCAAGAACCTTTCGTAAATACAGCTCGCCTTTACTCTGGGTTTTGGGCCCATCATAGACGCCGGAATCAGAAGCATTGCTGTCTCTGTTTACTCGGGATCTCTGTTTGGCAATGCCATTTGCAACACTGTATGCAATGATTTTCCCAAAGTTTTCTAGGATAAGCTGTTTCGGTGTCATGTTGACTCTGGCAGCAAACTCTTCAAACGTTGCCTCCTCGCCACGCATGATTAGAATGCCTGATGCTTCTTCTCGGCACGCCATGAGCAAGTCGTACAAGCTGTTGAACCCAAATATTGAGAATGGCATATCATCGACGTCGTTCATCGGAAACCAGGTATACAGAATTTGCGGAGCAAAGAGTCCAAAGAGATCCTGGGGTGACTTGAGATTTAACGCTTGAGAAACATTTTCAAGTCCCCTTTTGGCGTAGTTTGCCGAATTTGGTATCATCCCAGGTGTCTCGAATATGTGGTATATGCACCTCCTCAGGAGTGTGGACCAGCGGCAGGCAAGTTCGGAGAGAACGTAGAGTCGGTATGCAATGCCTTCGACGAAGTCTGCAGATGTCGGAAGAGTTTCCATCACACTATCGAAAATATCATCATGAGATTTCAGAACAAAAAATCCAACCATCTCAGGGAGCCGCTTCCCAATGTAAAACTTGACTGCCATGTTGCCTTTCTGCTGAACGTGCAAAAGAGTTGACTGGCATGATGCCAGGCTGAGCCGGTCAGCATAGTCCGGCATCTCCTCGATCAGCCTGAACAATAGTTTTGCTAGGCTTATCTGGGCACTAGAGGATAGCATGTTCATCTTCAAGCCATTTTTGACAATATGGAAGTACATGTCACCCACCATGGCCGCAAGATCCGATCTATCTGACTTCCATACCGGCAAGAGTCCGTTGATGGTATCGATGCATGTTGTGAGCGCTACCTCGCAACAGTCATAAGAGCTCTGGGACATGATACTGCCGACCTTTTCTACAATTTCAATGATATCAGAGTCTCTAAACCTGACTTGAGATTGGAAAAGCTCTATCAATGCATCACGACAGGCCAGAATGTTGCTATCCGGCATGGAAATAAGGTAATCTGTGAAAGAAGGGGGAAGCTCTTTCAGTGTCTCGCGGCTATAGCACGCAAATTCAATAATTTGAAGACGAGCCTCGGTCTCAAGCTGGAAAGAATAAGAGCGAAAGCCAACTTCTTCTATGAGGCGCGGCGCGATGACTTCTTCAAGTTGGGATATTGAGCTCCCCTTTTGTGGCTCGAAGTCATCGTCAAGATCCATAAAGTCATGCGACATTTCATTTCTCATGTTTGCATATCTCTGATGAACAGCTTCATTCAACTTTCGAATTAAATATAAAAGTTCAGGTTGGCCATGTCTGAGACTTCCAAGACCCTCTGTTGTGAGTGCTGGCAAATGTGGCCGAATAGCTCGAATCAAAGCGGAGAAGAACGAGCTGTTGTCAACAGCTCTCGTGACTGCCTTGAATGAGGTGTCAATCAGCGCTTTCATAGATACTTCTACGATCGAGATATCAGGGTCGTTGATCTCCTTTAGCAAAGGAAGCATCAAAGCCAAGGTTATGCACGTGGAAAACAAGCTGTGAACCATTTCAGAATGAATCAACAAGCCGCCATCCGCAACCTTTTTGCTCCAGAGCGCACACATCTCCTGGAGAGCGGTAATTTTAGGCAAAAACAAATCCAATGTGAGTTTACGAGCAGCGAATGAAGCGACCTGGTCAGTGCTTTGAGCAAGGAAACTTTGGGATGAAGTTTCATTGAGGCTCTGACGAGTCTGTAACTTTACGGGCTCCGTGAGCAACGTCAAGTGTCTGGTTACATGCTGGATCTTGGACTGTTCTCTCCAGGCTTGGCCCAGGCTCCCCCCAGGCAAAGTGTTGATATGCACTTCTTTTAGTGGGCCAGTGCCGCAACAGGCTCGAAGAAGGTTGGCCACATCGCTGGGATCAACATGACAGGAGCGTGAATATGCAAAGGCAATATCATCTTGAAAAGCACAAACGGCGTTAGATGCTCGGTGTGTAGATGATAAAAAAGAAATCTGGGAGGTAGAGGGGGGAAAGGTACATACCAGGATTCCATTTCGAAAATACCCAGCGGATAGTTTGACTGCAAGTCATTTCACTTGCATTTGGCGCCCGCGAGTTTCGCAAATGGAGAAGACAGAGCATCAGCAGGAGAGACGAATCAATGACGATAGTTGGGCCGTTGACATCGGGATTTGTCATTATGCGCGAGATCTCGGTGCAGCTATCAGCAGAAGAAACGAGATCCAACTGAAGAACCGTATGTAAGAGGACGCACGATGCTCGGCAAACGCCTGGTATACTGATGACTCGACTAGCGGTTTGCCAGAGATGCTTCCAAGTTAAAGCCAGAGACGCATCATTTGCGCCTTGTCTGAGAGCACAGCTGTACGGTTGTTAGTGATGTCGCCGTGATTGTGCTTATCTCTGAGAACTTCAACTTGCCTTGAGCTTGCTACCATGGCCCACGAGGCAATAGTAAAGCTCTTGTGCCCAACCAGGTGCGAGCTATGCCGAAGGAGCTCCCATACATCTTCTTCGGCAAAGCTTTGTGACTGTACGAGAAAAGAAACAAGCTGGAGAGCTGTGATCTGAATGTTTTGATCTGGGGACTTCAAACGCTGGCGAACGCGGGTATGATTCAATACCCGCCTGCGTTTCCTTTGGTGCTCACTCGGCTCAGTAGCAACATCCGCCAATTCCATATTGTGACTACAGCAATAAAAGACTTCTTCTAAAGAGGCGATACACGCCAATGTGGTCCAGCTTCTCTCTTCACCAAGACCACGGTAATAGAGGTAGAATAAGGGGGTTTGAAAGTAGTCCTTGGGGATCCTAGAAGACCCAAACGAAACATCACCAAGCTGCAACCGACACTTTTCATCTCTTTGAGAGTATTCCTCCCACAAGGTGTCTAGCAGATCTTCGATGTCGGTGCGGAACTGGGTAGAGGCTTTGTTTTGTGAAATGTACTGCAGATGGAGCTGCATCGGAAATAGTGATTTGAGAATTTCATCGCGGGCGCTTCTCACTGTCTCCTCTTTCTCCGGCTTGTCTGGCTGCCACCAATACCGAATGTGCGGCAGGACGCTTTGCGTTATTGACGTTGCTTTAGCGATGTCATCTGCTTGGAGTCTCGTCATCAAAACACCAAGAACAGCAAAAATATCTTGGGGGATGCGGCCAAAAGCCAAGTGGCGAAGGTGTATGACGTGGACCACGGCACTGGTTATCCTGTCAACCAGATCTTTAATAGGGGCTATAGGAGGAACAATCAAATGATGCAGACACTCAAGCAGCAATTGGAGATCTGCAACGTTGATGGCCATTCCTTGCAGGGCAATGCGATGTCCTGGACGTGAAGAGAACACGGGTCCAGACGAAGACACTGGGTGGGACGACGGCCGTGCCGAGGACTCAATATCAAGATCGACATCACTCAGAGACTTGACAATGACTTCAACACAGAATTCTGTGCATGTCAACCACCCCTCGCTATGGTCGCGCGCAAGCTGCTCGACTGTGCATGGATTAGACACAATACTTACGAGAGCACGAAGGTACTCGCTCACGAGATTTGGCAAAGCAACAAGAGTGCCGTCTGAGCTCTCCAAGGTCTGCGTGATGTGATCAATGACAGCAAGGATAGTCTTGCGTTTCAAGGCACCGAAAGCATGCTCGTATGTCAGACGTACAGCTTTAGCACATTTCCCTAGACGGAGCCCAGCAGCAGTGGCAGTTGACGAAGACTTTCGGGTATTCAGCTGCTTTTCTGCAACAGTGCACTGGAAGAGAGTTTCGAACACCCTGTGATACTGCTTGTCGGTGAGCTGGGGGCTGAATTGAGGAGCGAGTTAGTTCTAGCCACTGATGGCAGGGCTACAGCTGCGTATGCGGGTTCGACGTACAGACTTTTGGATTTGTCCATCAGTGACAATAGATCTAGCCAGCAGCCAGTTGTTGTTAGGTTTTGTCTACACTGATACAGCCCGTATCCACGCGGCCAGGTGTGGGCGAACATACCATCGAGCCCGGCGGCTCTAGCCTTCTGGGCAGTTCCAGAGATCGCGGCTACAAGTGTGTGAACATTGGGGTTAGCGTCTTTTGTTTTGGGCCACACCACGACAGCCTGTGGAAAGATTACCCAGAATGCCGTTAATGGAGCTGTTTTCCGGTGCCATGCTGGATCGCCGCCAAGGTCATTATACGAGATAATAGGTTCAGTTCCGGATGCTGTGAGTAGCATGGAATGGTCCGCAACACCGTAGCGACACTTGAGGGAGCTTGCAGTTTGCTGTGATGAAAACTCTTTCTGGCTTAGTCCAGAGATGGAAGGGGCCAGTTGAGGAATCGGCAGAAAGCACAGCGTCAGCCAATCGACTGACAAACTCCAAACACAGCAAGAAGGTGCAGGTGCAGGGGCTGGCACACTCTGGAGAGAAAGGGGGTTGCAGAATAAGGGTTATTGCGCAGCCGGCTGGATAATGCAGACATGGGATGGGAAGCGCGTGCGGTTGAAGTCACGACAGACAATACAGCACATCTTGGAACAATCGTAGATACGCCGTAGTGCACTGCCATTGACATGAGGATCACTGGAAGCTGGCGGGAAAGCTGCTAGCTTGTGTTGGTACTTCCAAGCTTCTAAGCCCTTGCTAGTGGCAGGAGTCCCGCCGCCGTGGCTGTGTGCCCCTCCCCTCGGCTATCAGCGACTCTTACAATGGAGTATTGTGTCAAAAGCGCGGCCTACTTTTAGCTGATACTGGGGGATGTAGGCCTTTGAAGCTACGATGATCTAATGATCTAATAGAGACAGGCAAGTTTTTGATATAAACATCAACCGCGACACTTGGGCGTGAGTCAGAGACGCAGTGTTTGGTGTTTTTTTCCAAGTTTGCAGGCAAAAATAGTGTGGGGCGGTGTACACAAATCTTAGCAGCTGAAGTCGCTACTTGTGCTCTGTATATCTACATGTCTGCGTAAAACACAGGCCACTAGGCCCTAAACACTGTTGCTGGAAATATCGTGTCGTATCTTGCAACTCCAGCCTTGCAACAAAGATCGCCAGTTCATTTTGCCTTCGCTTTTCGTCCCCATCCATGGGCCTGTCAACGCAGACTCTATGCTGACGGATCAAATCTGGGATTAAGCTTTCTTCAGGTTTCTGCCCTTTTTGTCTAGACAACCGAGCTTTGTTGATGTTATTTTCCTAGCCAGCCCTGGTCGGTCTCTACTCGCTCGAACCTTGTCACATTTTTTCTTTTCTTTTTCATCGGGGCACCAACGCTCGTCGAGGTGTCAAGCCATCAATATTAGCCTCTGTGGCCCATTCAAGCTTGCCCTTTACGCCCGCGCATCGCGATAGCTCGTACCCCCCCCCC
>NETT01000353.1:6443-25389 GCA_003449175.1 Ceratocystis smalleyi
AGAGAGAGAGAGAGGGAACGAGAAAAAAGTACGCAAGACTTCCTTGCTGCATTGACCTTTGCCGTCTCATGTTGTCTATGAGAAAGCTCCTGCCGATGCTATATGGTATAGACTAGCGAGACTTATACTGAGTTGAATGACACACAGTTTAACCAGCTGCAGATCGTCTATAGCGTAACAATGCTATGGACAAGGGGCTATACAACTTTGGAAAGTGGCCCTGGAGGCAAACAAGCAACGACCTTTTGCGTGGTATTTTTTCAGCTAAAATCTATCACAGCATGCGTTGGGAAGACCGGCGAAGATGATGCGACATACATACCTGCATACATAGTACATACACAGGAGAAATAGCGACAACACATACGGGCAAGCGTGGTGAGATCGACACGCTCCTCTCGGCCTCGCTATAGACAGACTGGGAAAAGCTTCCGAGAAACGATATCAACCGCTCCACGATATGGTAGGCCATATAGGGCGAGAATTCCGTGGGAAAATGGAAGATCTGAGGAACAATGTTAATGTGCCCGCCGCCGCCGCATTGACGCTATCGCCTCTTCGCCTTCTTCCATGTGTGTGCTGTGTTAGTCAGTGGAGAAAATAAGATGTCCCTGGCACCAGCTTCTGCTCGTTAAAAAGTTCTTGAGCTTCACTTGTCATTGGGCGCAAAGTCGGGAGGAGGGGGCACTGGAAATGACCCACGGAACAGAGACCCATATTCAAGGCCTGGTCCAGAAATAGAGGTCTTTGTATAGTAATACTACGTGCATATGCATAGACTTACAGGGCAAACGGTATGCCCCAAGGCTACCGCTTCAGGACCAGACGAGATATCACGGGCCCTAACGGAAGGACCGAAGAGACGAGACTAGACGAGGCGTTCTTGTGATATCAACCATGGGTGGCAAGTAAAGATGCTGCTCCACAAGATGGCCTAATGTGGGATTACGAATGGAAATGGGAAAATGGAAGTGGAAGTAGAAGAAGTGGACGTAGAAGTGCAAGAGATGGGGTGTAGAGGGGAGGGGAGGGGAGGGGAAGGAGGGATTGGATGGCATGGGCGAGAGAGAAAGCTCAAGAGCCATGGAAATCTTTCATTAGTAAGGCGGACATGCATGCGACAGGCCCCTCGACAACGCAGAGAGGGGAGCTAGAGATAATATGGGGGGGGATAGGGCAAGAGAGGAGGAAGGCAAGTAATATGCAGTTCCATGTAGCCAAGCACAGCACGTTTCTTGATGCTGCGCTGTGTTTTGTCGAGTCTTTTTTTTATTGAGACTTGGGCTTGTAGGGAATTTTCTGAACAGAAATAATATAAAGGGAGTTATTAAGAAGCATGAAAGCAAAAGCAAGAAGCAGACAGAGAGGGTGTGTGTATGTGTGTGAGAAAAGAAAAGAAAAACGCCAAAAATACATGTTAAAACAATATACAACCACCCTGGAGGCCTCCCACAAAGCATCAAGTAGTAGAGGATAATAAGGGGAGGGGGCGGGGAGAAGAAAAAGTCAAGGCCATAAAAGACTGGCACGACTCATTATACTATCCACGGTTCAGCAGTGCTTTGGACACTTTGTGTTTTTCCCATGTTAGTTGGGCTAATGTTGCTGTTGTTTCCTAGACTCCCTCCCTATCCAGGCGACTCGACAGTCTGGACTAGGCAAAGGTCAACGGCCCGCCAAGCTGCTCTTGTTCTTTGACAACTCACCGCAAGGGTTGCACCAAAACGATAATGCGGTAGAGAGATGCATACGTGCAGATCATTGGAGAAACAAGTGCGAGCCCAGGCATAAGGGCGTATCGAGTATATGAGCTGAGAGACTCACAAGCAGGCGAAGGACGGGCCGGCCAACATAAGGGAGCAGGAAATCCCACCCTCTAGAACAAGCGTATTGTAGCGCGGACATGAAAACTAGAATAGGAGAATTTGAATTGTGCAATTCGTTTTCCTGTTCTGGTCTTATGCTTGTGCAAGGCTAACCCATCGAAAGAGATCCGCTAAAGGGGGCACAAAGCTACGGCCCGAAGCCTGGCTAACAAAAAACAGATGCTCCATATCCTAATCTAAGTCCATAGTCAAAAGGCTAAAATAAAAACGCTCTGTACAAAGCTATATCTCATTTAGGGGCGAGCAGCAGGCAGAATATCAGAAGGGAAAAAGGCCGAACGAAAACACCGGGAGGAGGAGCCAAGGCTATATCTGGCATTTGATGTATATCCTTCTCTGCTATATGTGTATATGCACCCAGTACCCCAAGCATACAAGCCACGCGGTAGGTTATACCTCGTTATATGAAGCTATATATTGGGATTCACGAACAGGGAAAGCCGGAGCAATAGCTAGTGCCAAGGCAGGTTGCGCTAGATAGAAGAGAAGGGGATTCCCCCCGTTGTACCTTCACACCACGATAATGAGGGCTCGCCTGCTGCCCTTCTGCTATATTATAGCTATGAGGTGTGCATGACAGCAAATGGCCCGTCCGACACAGCCTAGCGTGAGGATCTGAGAGGTCGACGCTACGAGCCAAATAACGGGGCCGGCGTCCTTCAAGTTCGGCCTTTTTCTTGTTCTCGTTGCCTTCTCTTTTCATTGAGACGCAGAAGCAAAAACCCAGCCCGAGTTTAAGTTGAGAGGAGGAAGAAAATTCCCGATGTATGACAGACGCGTGTGCACATTTTTCTCGTATGGCTAGGCGTGAGAAAGAGAGGCCTTTACTATATTTGGCACGCGGGTTTTAGTAAGGATTCTCACGATAACGGAGCTTCTCGCAACGGAGGGAGACAGGTGGAGGGGTCGTGGGGGGATGGCGGAGAGAAGGGAGTGTTTGTTTGCCGGTGGGCTCAGACTGTGGTGCTCAAGGCCGATGTCGGTACCAATCGCAGTCTGGGAGTCACGTGATATAAACGGCTATAGGGTTGCCGGTAGGGTTCACATATGGGATGTGAGTTGTGACCCTAACCTAACCCTTCACGGCAGTGTCACGTGTGTTTGTGTATTGCTGCGCTGGAGGTTTCTCGCCCGGTCTTCCGGGACCGCTAATTCGACAGTGATTTGCCGTGTCCTGGCCAATGATGGGTGGACAACACCAAACAGATTACAGAACGACGCCTTAAGCCAAGCGTTGCTAATACCACATGACTCTGTACCCCGTGATATGAGCTAAGCTAGGCTTGGTATGATACGCAAGGGCGAGGCTGTGATTTTTGCAGGCGCAAGAAGAGAGAGAGAGAGAGAGAGAGAGCTGTCTGTATTTTCTTTGGCAAGATTCGTGAGCGGCCACTAGCCGTTGTGAGGGGGGGGGGGGGGGCGGCGGCATGCCGGGCTAGTACTAGCACAAAAATAGACAAGGGCGTGTCTCATGTGCTTGCTGTGGTCCCTTGTTGGCGATCCCAAGTGTATCAGGTTTTCTGGCATGATCGAAGATAGAGATGCTGAAGAATAATAGGGTGAAAAGATTAGCGGGCTCGCATCAGGGAGATGGCCATGCATGCAATGCAGGTGATGCGAGAAAGGGAGGGCCAGGAAGAAGGAAAAAAGAAGGGGATGGATGGGGTGGAATGGAAAGGGGAGGGAGCAAGCATAGTAGTACGAAATGCCCTATTTAACCTTGAATACGATATGGATGGCAGAAGTGGAACATAGTAAAGCGCAAATGACAAAGAACGGAAAATACACGGCCCACTGCTGGACAGGCGGACAGTAGTCGCATACATGCCTTGACCTTGCCCTGTCTTGCCTGCATTGCGTTGGGAAGAGGGGAAACTTCTGTAACATTGTAGCATTCGGCTTGCAGCAGACAGCCGCGTCGTGAGAAGGACAGGCCTTCGGCCCAAGTCTAGATCAGATGTGCAATGCATAGCTAGAAGGAAAGGCCGTGGCAACTAGCTTAGCAAACTGGGTTGGAGCACATGGGTAAAGAACAGTAGAGAGCAGAGTATGGTAAGGAGAGGAAAGTTAGGGGTGGCGGCTAGATGTTACTGCGCTGGCCCGACCTGCGTGTGCGCAAGGGCAAAACTATGGATGAATATTTAGACGGAGCCAAATGTGAACGCTGGAGAAGAAAGCAGGTTAAGGGCAGCTCTGAAGAGAACACGAGGGTAAGGATAAAGGGGCAGGCAGACAGGTAGACAGGCCGCAGTCAGTCCTATTTGTGGGAAATATCTGCCTGCATGTGTTCCTGAACAGAAACAGAAGTGTTTAGGGCATGCAAGCCGCCGTTGACAGTTGACAGCATGCAGTAGCCATGCTGGAGTAACCATGGCCATTCAAAAAAGGCCAAGACGCGAATTTGATGTTGTGGCTTGTGGCTGTAAGCAGCAGCAAGAAGAACAATACTCTGGGGTACTCCTGGCTATGGAAAGAGAGAGGAGGTGAAAGTACGGAAGTTGGGCGATTGGGGGCAAGCGAGGGATGGGGGGGAGCGTCTTACAGAGATCTGACGAAGAGGATAATAAGGAAGAGGGAGAGGAAGCGGAAGGGGAAGGGGGATGGATGGCTGTGATATTTGCTGTGCGTCCTGCTTAAAGATTCAACCACGACGAGCCGCCAAGTGCCGACCGAGCTAGCCAGGCACCGCGAAATCAGGTAAAAGAAAAGTGGCAATATTCACCGCTGGACGGTGCCAGCCTAGGCCTGGACTGCTTTGAAACACATGTGACGTACAGCTGCTACCGCGCGTGTGTGTGTATACAGCACGGCAGCACGTTATATAACGTAGGAGATATTAGACAGGACAAAGAGCGGGCTTGCGAGCGGTAGCACAATGATACTGAGCTTGCCCATTGCTTTGCTACAAAGTTTGTCGGCTCCCAAGACACCGAAAGAGCGCAAGAAAGCGACGAAGGGCAGCGAGAGAGGACAAAGGAGAAGGCCCAAATGGCCAGGGCGAAGTCAGGGAGCCCTGATCCTGCTGGAAAGTAAGCATAGAAAAAGAAACCAGAAGAACTCGACCTTACAGATGAAGGAGTCGGTTAGCGTTTGGGGTGTAAGAGAAGAGCAAGCAAGGAACAAAAAGAGGGCAAGCCAGCTAAAGAAAGAAATCTGCAGAAAATATAGGGCAACGAAAAATAGTAAAGATAAAAAGAACAACTACTATCATTGTCACTCCAAACACACGCTGCCTCGCTCTGGGCCAGGTTGCTGCACGTTCTTGGCTCTCTGGCTCTCTCGTTCCTGGCCCTCTGGCTCTGGCTCTGGCCCTCTAGCTCTCTAGCTCTCTAGCTCTGGCTCTGGCCCTCTAGCTCTGGCTCTGGCCCTCTAGCTCTGGCCCTCTAGCTCTCTGGCTCTCTAGCCCTCCAGCCCTCTCGCCTTCACAAGCCGAGAAGCCGGCCTTAGCTTGGTTTAGGGTGGCAAACTTGACGCAATGTGGCAGTTCTTCCACGTTATTTCTTCATGTCCCCCCATCTAGTTCATTTTGCAGCTTGTTATTGATCGTCGTGTTTCCAGATCCGTCTGTGGTTTTTATCCCGACTTTGCGTATCTGCGTACAGTATGTACTACTAAGTCTTGGGGTTTCAGGGAGAGAAGGGGGGTGCCCTGGAAGGAGGAGAGGCGTAATATAACAAGTGTGAGGCTCCGCTAGTGAGACTAACTAACTTCTTTTTTTTCTTCTTTTTTTTCCCTTTCTTCTTTCTGTCTGGCTTTCGTCTTCGTCGTCTTTTTCTTCTCTTCTCTCCTGGACGTTTTGTTCAGTGACCCTTCTTCTTCTTCTTCTTCTCTTCTTCCATTCTTGTTTCGTTCTCATTCGGTTGTGGTCTGCTTAATTCATTGACTTGAAGCTTGAGCTGCCCATCTTTGAAGCTGGTTCTTTTCTTGTCTGTCCTTAACTGTTTTTTGTCTTTTCTATAATCAAATTCTCGTGTGCATTCGCTTTGACGCCGTCGCCCTTCTTTCTTTTGTCTAGTCTTCTCTTTGCTTCTCATCATTGTGCAGGTCGCAGTCGACAACTTGCTCTTTCTCCGTCTCTCCCCTCCATCTCCCCCCCTTCCCCCTCCCTCCCTCCCCTACACACCATGGCACAAACGATAAACATCCAAATCACCCTCGATCGCCCTCAAGGTTCCGAGACCTTCGACTCAAAAAACATCCCCAACATCGTCGTCAATGTCAGCGATCCCAACAGGCCAGTAACCAACATCGCCACCGCTCCAGCACAAGCCTTTGTTAGTGCTGCTAATGCCAGCTACGCCCCCCGTGCCCTCAGTCACTCGTACGGCAGCCACAACAATGCCCGGGGTCCTAGCCAGTACGACAGCAGTGGCGATGAAAAACGGCGCATTGAGCAGCACTTGAGTCGCGCCTACGATTCTGACGAGGAGCTCGTCCGCAATGCCGATGGCGCGGGCCCTAATGGCGATGGCGAGCCTCTGTGGCTAGCCGAGGGCATGTCCAAGGCCCGCCAGGTCATGTTCATAGCCATTGTGTGTCTGACGCAGTTCTTCACACAGGCTGGTCTCCTGAACACGCTGATCCAGCTTCATGTCATTGGCGATGACTTTGGAATCAGTGCTCCTGGCGACCTGGCCTGGCTCGTGGCCGGCTACTCACTGACAGTCGGCACGTTCATCATCTTCAGCGGCCGTCTCGGCGACGTCTTCGGCCATTCACGTATAGTCATTATCGGCATGGCTTGGTTCACCGTCTGGACGGTCGTGGCCGGCATGTCGTCGCAAGTCAGCTACTTCCTATTCGTGCTTTGCCGTGTGTTCCAGGGCATTGGCCCCGCGCTTTGCCTCCCCAACGGCATGGCACTTCTGGGCTCTGCTTTCCCCCCCGGCCCGCAAAAGACCATGGCCTTTTCATTCTTTGCTGCCTCAGCCCCCTGTGGTGCTATTCTTGGTGCACTGACTGCTGGGTTGATCGACGAGATCTCCATCTGGGAGTGGACCTACTATAGCATGGCTATTGTGCTGCTCTTCTCCACCATCGTCGCATTGATCTCCCTGCCCAAGGACCACCTTTCCAGCACCACCACCTGGTCGACCGTCATGACCGACCTCGACATCCCGGGCGCCACCCTTGGAATTGTCGGCATGGTTCTCTTTAACTTTGCTTGGAACCAGGCCCCCACTGTTGGCTGGGATGCTCCCGAGATTCTCATCACTATTGTAGTGGGAACTATTATGTTCATTGCCTTTATCTATATCGAGATGAAGGTGGCCGAGAACCCGCTAATCCCCAAAGCCCTGCTTATGAACCGTGATGTCGGCCTTGTGTTGGCCGCTGTTATGTTTGGCTGGGGTACGTTTGGCATCTGGTCTATGTTCTTCATCCAGATTATCCAGGAGATCCGCCACATCAGCCCCCTGATCTCGGCCGTGTGGCTTATTCCGCTGATGCCTATGGGTATTGTGGCTGCTATGGTTACGGGGTGGTTCTTGGGTCCGCTGGGCGTACCTGCGTCGGTTGTCATGATGATTTCACTGATGGCTTTCCTGATCGGCACTCTTCTGACAGTCACCATGCCGGTTGAGCAGACATACTGGGGCCAGGCCTTTATCTCAGTCATGATTATCCCCTTTGGCATGGACATGTCGTTCCCTGCTGCCACATTGATTATGTCCAACTCGGTGTCCCGAAAGCACCAGGGTGTTGCTGCTAGTTTGATCAACACCGTCGTCAACTACGGCATTTCGCTCGGCCTGGGCTATGCTGGCACTCTCGAGGCCAGCTACAGCAGGGGCGGTCGCACGCTCGAAGACAAGCTTCGAGGCTTCCGTGCTGCCCTGTGGGTCGGAGTTGTGCTGGCATCTCTCGGTGTGCTGGTCTGCGTGGTCTACTTGGGCCTGTTTATCCGTGAGCGTGATTCCAAGCAGCACCTAACAAGCGACTCAGAGGATGAGATGGGCCAGAGAAACGAGAAGATGTAACTCACTCTTGAGCACCTACAGCCTTTTTAAGGACTGTCCTCTGGATAAAGCCCATGGTTTTCATTTGTGCTTCCCTTTGCTTTGCTGGCTAAGAAAAATACGAAAATAAAACTTCAACCCGGCACATACCTTGTTGATATATCAAACACCTCTCTTTCTCTTGTCTCATATTTATCCCTGTTCTTTTTTTTTCTTCTTTTTGCTGCTCTATTCTAGGTCCGTCTTTATGGTATGTCTCGCATGTTATAATGTATACATGCTTGGCTCAGGTACTATATCTGTTTCATGTTTACACTACATCACACTTCACTTACGAATCCCGTTGTCGCTGCAAATTGCAGGAGGTTCACACTGTTTACTAATTATGCCTTTGCTGTTGGCTGTAATAATATATTCCCAACTTGCACTCCACAAATGTGTGCATCCTATGATATATGTTGTCTGTCTGTGTTCTTTAAATAATGGGACCACCGCCTCCAAAACCACCCCCAAAGCCGCCATTGTTGCGTCCTGGCCTACCACCTGGACCCGTAGGATCCCACCGGGCACCCGGTGGCACTTGAGGATTAAACATGTCGCCTCCGCTGCTAAAATCGCCGCTCTGGTTTGGAAACATCAGTTCGTCCATTGTTGGGTGCATCCCGCGATGGCCTCCTGTTTGTCTTCCAAACCCGCCGCCTGGAACAAAGCTTTGTCGTAGCGGGTCTTGTGGCCCCAGGCCGGGCGGATTCAGATCATCGTGACCCATTCCGAGTCCACCCCGGCCACCAAGCCCAAGGCCTGAGGGTGCGTGGAGTGGCCGGAGAGGGCCTTGAATTTCATGTTCATCGTCGAATCCTGGCGGCGCAAGCTCTCCAGTTGGAATTGGCCGAGGGATATTTCGCGGGGCGTCAAGAATGTCGGGTGCTGGGTAAGGGTTGGGCTTCGCAGGCTCATCCAAGGGCGTCGCGAGGTTGCCGGTTGGAAGGGGTAGACTAGAGTCTAGGGGTGGTGCTTCTGTAGTAATGGTGGATAATTCCGAAGCATCGCCACCAGCCTGTAATGCTGAGGCAATGTGTTGCACCACTTGATTTTGGATCCCGTCAAGGAGACCTATTTGGAGGAAGAGGGGTTTTATTTTATGTATTAGCATGTACCAAGATTTGGGGGCCAGGCCAAACTTACCATCTATCACAGTATCTGACACAAACAACGAATGTAACTGTGCTGGCAGGCTACTGCGGTCTTCCTTTCCAGTTTCCTCCATCTTAATGCGCAAAGGTAACATGGACGAAACAATAATATCACGTGGAGCCCCAGCCTCAAGAGTGTGCCATTTATCGCTGCCTATAACAGAGCCTCTGACCTGCACCCTGGTACGGTCAGTGGGCATACGTTCGACTGTCATTACAGACTGAGCGGGACTACCGGGAGCCCTGTACATAAAGGTATGAGAACCAAAAGATGCGTTCCAGGACGATGGCAACTGTGACACGGTAGAATCGTATTGGCGTGCTAGAATAGTAGCAAACGAGTCAGTCCCCATCAAGCTAGCCAGCCACCAAGGGGCAGTGTTTGCAAGCACTGACTGGGGAAATGCTTACCATCAAGGTCGTTTTTGTTGAGGCCAATTAGACGGAATCCTAGCGTAGTGAGATAGGCATGCATCAAAAGAGCAATCACCTCGTATGATGAACTCATATCAGACGTCCCGTCGTCCTTCTTGTGCGCAGGCAAGACGGCAGCCATGGCCTCGAGGACGGCGTTTCGGCGGACATCTTTGTTTGTATCCATGGCGGAGTCAGAGTAGAGCTCTATTCGGCGTTGTTTGCCGTAAGACAGCGGGGTTGTTTCTTGTAGTATTAGGTGCTGGTCAAAGCGTGTGGGAAGGGAGGCTATTAACTGAAGGATCACCAGGGTGGTTGCGCGAGTAAGTGTATGGCATGTGCTGGGCTGGAGCCTGGTAGGTATAGACCGGTTTGTGATACAAGAGAAAAGAGGTTAATGTGTTTGGTAGTGGCGACGATGACGATGGTAATGTCATGTAATGATGATGCTAAGCTGCCTGGACCTTGCCGCCTGATAAGATTAGATAAGATAACAGCTTGAACTTGAGCAGCTCGCACGTGACCGCGCGAGGGTTTGGTGCTCGTAGCTTTCTCCAACTTGCATTGCACACGCGCTTCATCTTTCGCGTTTAGCCATCAATCCATGTTAAACCATTCCCCGCCATGGAAGAAGAAGCGATTCCAATCACACTGCCCGTTGCTGATGCCCTGCTTAGTGCATGGATCGACTTCCTTACTATTTCCATCCACACTCTTCTCTATCACCGTGGCCTCTACCCACGTCGGACCTTCTTGACCGCCCGGGCCTTTGGCGCTGTTGTGCACCAATCGCGACATCCGGCCGTGATATCTTGGGTGGCTTCTGCTACGGATGCCGTAAAAAGCCAAATACGAGCGGGTGCTGTTGAGCGGGTGTCTCTTGTTCTGTATGCACCGCCCCCCTCAGCAGCAGACATGGTGCGTAAGCCCTCGCTGCATAACTCAACCCCGACAAGAGCCCAATACAAGTCAACGCCATACAAACCTCCGCACAAGACCGCGGGCACCCAGACGTCTCCCCCTGTAGCGGAACGCTGGGTATTCAACACCGCTATGTTCCCCATATTTCCCGTATCTGCTCTGCCGCCCGACAGCCCTGATATTGTGCCCGGTCCAGCCGGCAGTGGTAATGGAGACTCTGCTGCACCTGGCAAGCAGGAGACTGCCCCGGCTGCAGCTGCAGCACAGGTTAACTGGGTAGATGTAGACGAACAGCTACGCGGCGCTATCCAACGTATTTCACATGCAGCGGAGAAAATTCAGCCGCTAGGTGAAGGCGCGACGTTTACCATAGCTGTAGAACTGCGGGATGATGCTAGCGCACCTCTTCGTGTAAGTAGGCTCTCCCTCTGTGCCCCTCTGCCCCTCTGCCCTCTGCCCTCTGCCCTCTGCCCCTCTGCCCCTCTGCCCCTCTGCCCCTCTGCCCTCTGCCCTCTGCCCCTCTCTGCTCCCCTACTCCCCTATCCTTGCCCCTTTCCCTGTCTGCTGGCAGACTAGCAAACTAAAACCTGGTAAAATAATCTACAGCACCCCCAGCCCTGGGTGCCGTCAGAACCTGCAGCTCAAGCTTCTGGCTCTCAACAAGACAATACTACTACTCCAATTCGCACCGTCACAGCCGGCCCATTGTTCTTCGAGTGTTGGGTTGAACAAACTACGACATGAGGTTGCGCCTCATCCATACACATGCCCCTAACACGCACAACCTTTGGGGGGTTTTATTTTTCAGACTTGAATCAGTTGAATAATACTTGGCCCTCATAATATATTGATACACGTACTACACGCAGAAGAAGTCCAAGTTTTAGCCCCCATCTTTCCCCCACTAAGCTCACGCAGAAGGCTGGCCTGGGTTTGGGTTAGGATTTGGCACTTGTATGTCCAGGCCTTTGACAGCAGCCCGGAGACTTGCCAATTCTCTCTTCAGCTTCAAGTTGTCCTTGCGCAACTTCGCCACTTCTTCACCCTGTTGCGTCATCATCCCCAACAACTCCTCTTTATCCTCTCTGCCTTTACCCTTGACCGCCTTGACAATCTTGACCAGCTCAGTATTGAACCTGTCGTAAAGCGCTTTATTTTCTAGGGCCGTCTTCTGATATAATGTATCAATTTCCACTACTTTGGCTTCGTGTGCCTTCATGGTCATTTCCATATCTCGCTGTAGACTTTCATGGCGATCTGACACCTCGTGGATAGCTGTGGGAATCTGCTCTTCTAGGTTACGCACTGCAGCAGCCAGTCGGCGGAATTCCGGCGTGTTATGTCGGCCGCCTCCGACTGCACTGTTGCCAACGCGCGCCATGTCCTCGGTGATCCTAGACAACTCAGACTTCAGCGAAGCGTCGACCTCAGCTGCAGCCTGTTTCTCGCTTTGCAGGCGTTCCCGGAGTCTTTGTGGCGATTGAAGACGTAGTCGTTGACCGGTCCCCCTCGTGGGACTATTGGGCCGCAAGTTTTCACGAGGTTTCAGCGTGGGTATATTTGAAAGTCCCTTGGTTTGGATGCGTTGGGGAAGTTTGTTGCTTTCTTCCCTTTCTCTGGGTTCCTTCGTAACGTTAAAGTCAGATATAGTGGGCGATGGGGAGGCTGTAATTGGAGTAGCGCCCTTGCTGCTCCCGCCCGCACTAGGAGGCTGAAATATGTCGCTAGTAGCAATATTCTCCTTCATGCGCAGTGGCCGGATTATGCTTTGATGGATAGCTACCCCAGAAGCAGGACTAACAGGAATTCGTGACGGAGAGTGTGCGCGTATCGTGGCGAAGCGCTCGGGCGGAATCGTGACCATTGTGTGCTTTATAGCAGATGTTGTTTGTGATGTTGTGATTTGTGGTATTGGCTGCGGGGGGGAAACAACGCTAGTCTCAGAATCATCATCGAGTGAGGTTGTCGCCATAAGACTTCTCAGATCGGATAACGAACTGCGTCTCTTGGTCCTTTTCTTCTTTGTGCCGCCTGCCGTCCCATAAACACCGACTGGCTCTCCAATGGTTTCGAGTTGCGGTGGAGGTTCCATACGATGCGAGCTAGGCGGACGTGATGAAACATAAGAATACTCCTCGAACGCCCCAGCCACAGGCGGCCGGTCTCGCGAAAGAGGGCGCCGGGCTCTAGTCTGGCCCATATTCGATAGATCGACAGAGCGAGTTCTACTTCCCCGCGAGCTTGTCGAATTGCTTTGTGAAATATCGGTTGCCGATTTGCCGTGTTTACTAAAACTACGCCAAATAGACTTGTCCGAGTGTGTTGAGTCTTTGCTGTTCTGGCGTAACAAAGTGTCAAAGCCGAATTTGCGGCGCAGAGACGATGTGTTGGAGGTCAGTGATCCACTATGAGACTTGATTCCACGCATTGTGCCACTTCCGTTTATTGTGTCCAGATAACCGTTGGCATTTGCTAGAGCCAGCAAAGCGTTCTGGGCTCCGCCAGCTCCGATATTGCCAGATTCGTCGAAGATGCGGTCACAGTCTTCAACGAGACGGTCGAGGAGGTTCATGTAGTTGGCAGCATCGTCCTGTGGCACTAGGATTTCGGCAAAAGCCAAGGTCAAAGCGCCTCGGTCAGAGTCGTTGCCACAGCCGTCTAAGAGATCGGCTAACAGCTTGATCAGTGATGTGAAGGCACGTCGGTTCTGAGGGGCCATGTCGCCAAAAAGATAGTTGACAAAATCTGCAAAGTCGCCAGGGACACGGCGGTTGAGACGGGCCTGCAGCTTGTCCAGGGCATTCATAGTCATGATAGGGCCCATCTGCTCAGTCCATGCAATGCGGAGGAACTTCTCAAAGGCAACTAGAATGACATCAGCTCCTAAATCACTCGAGTACTCAAAGTCAAAAGGAGCCTCAATCAGCCGATTGTAGAGATCGTTTACAGCGAGCTCGTCCACGCTACCGCGATTCATGACGGCACGGCCCAGGATGTTTCCTTTGCGCTGTTGCAATGCTGCAACGTAGCCAGTAAAGGTTCCCTCTAAGCGCACCAGGGGATTCTCGGGCTTCGCATCATCAAGGGGCACCCGATCACGGCCCCGGATCGAGCCAAAAATTGAGTGCTGACTGCCAGAACGCTGCAGCTCCCGTGGCTGCAGAGATGGTGGTGCGCCTTGTGAGGGGAACACAGCAGATACGGGTGTTCTAGAATGCTTCGAGGACTGCTGTACCTGATCAGGCGCTGAGCTAAGTGTTCCGTTCCAAATGTTGGAAAGCAGCTTAACAGGCGATGTTGCTAGGAAAGACCTGCTCTTTTCGCGGGTTCCAGTCAGGTTCAACCCCTTAACGGTCTTAGTATAGTATGAAACAAGAGCCGGCACAAGATTGGGATTCCACACGTTGAGCTGAGAACTCATCAACTGAATGACTGAAAACCCGGTTGTTAGTAGCGTGCTCACAATTATGGAGAGTGGAATTTTGCAGTGTACTCACTTCGTCTAGACAAGGTTGGCAGGAAATCTTCAAGAGCCACTTCATCATGGAAGGCTTTGCCACCCAAGCCTACTGCGTTTATAGAAAGCCGGCGTAGATCGCCGGCACCAACGTTAACCACGATATCAACCCCATAGTGGCCAATAGGTGCACCCTTGGTGCCCCTTTCGTGATCTATCACGACGCGAATTGGAGCAGGCTCCTTGCGTCCCTCAACAAGATAATCGGCGCCTTCTTGAAACACAGCGGCAAAAAGACCAAGATTGCTGTCCGGCATGCGAATCGAACGCAATGTCCACCGAGGGTCTTCACGTTCGGCCTCGGCAAAACGGCCTTCGACGCGAGCCTTGGCAATATCTTCTGTCCACCGGTTGGCTTTGCCTTCAAAGGTCTCCTGTAGTCTAAAGCAGCGCGACGTAGGCGTCAGGTCAAGGGAAAGTTCGTTAACGTGAGTGCGTTTCATATCCTTCACTGACGTCATCCAAACCAGTTGACCATCATCAGACTCGGTAAAACGGACATCGGCAAGATCATGCCAGCCCATGAACAAGAGATCGTATTCTGCGGTGCCACCTGCTGCATTTGTCATAGAAACCATGAGGCCTGCGGCTGAGGGCTTGTCTAGCTCCCGAAGAAAGTCACGGCCTGTTATGTTATGTGTTTGTTTCTTGACTAGCACTACGCAATCCGCGAACACAAGGAACATGCCGCTCATATCGGAAAGCCCTATGCGTGCAGTTGTTACAGGAGCAGGAATTTCGATAAAGTCAGCAGCCATGATTATTCTTCCTTGTGGCACAAGACTCTCGGGCCAGGCTTCAACCATGTTGCGCAATCGGTTAGCCACATACGGCTTGTCTGGGAGAGGATCATCCATGGAGCAAATATTAGTGATGATATCTCGGGCACGAAGCATAGGCTGAAGGGCTGGATGGGTTATGGGAAGGCATGCAACAATTTGATCGATTAAGAGACTGTATCGTGGCAGACGCTGAACTGGCTCGATAAGAGAAGAACGAATAGTCTGTTCGCCAGCCTGACCAACCCGATTCTTGAAAGTAGATTGCTTTTCCATGAAACCATTGATCATCTGAGGGAAGTGCTGGCTAGCTCGTATATAGTTTTGATAGCTTTCGGTAAACTTGGGAAACCATTCGAGAAACAGGCGAGCCACTGCAAGAGCGCCACTTGGGTCCTTTGAACGAGTACTAGCGCCCAACTTCGAGCCGATCATGGTTGCACTTGTATGCTCCATGTCCTTCTGAGCCTCCTCCTCAGAATCATCCATGACTTTGCGAAGCTCGTGCATAAAGGCCGTGTTGAGATTCAAAATAGTGTCCAGTGACTCGGGGAATAGTTTGTCGACCTCTTCAACCGTGGGGCTTTGGCTCTCAGGGGTTTTGGCTTGCGCGGCTTTGCGAAAATCGGCTGCAATAGTATTGACGAGTTCGTTGACCTTTTTGACATAGCGTTGCTCGGTGTCTACAAGTTCGCATAGCTTCATGCGCAGATCAAACTTTTGGTCTTTGCTAAAAGCTTTTCCGCGATTAAGAGACGTCGGTTTTGAGGGCGCTCGGCGTAGTCTTGATGTCGGCAAGAACACTGATTCGCCGAGTAGGCGGACCAGCGGTGTGTAGCCACCATACTGGCGGAGGGATGGATCGAGAATATCGTCTTCGTCATCGGTGTAGTCTTCGTAGTCCTCGGCTTGGAGGGGAACAATGGAACCGGGAGGCAGAACAAAGTCCAGATCCACATTGGAGATGTGTTGAGTTTGTAGGGCAGTTTGCAGACTTTTGACGACGTCTACGGTGTTGTTGCTTTGTACCAGCTCCTTGGCCAAGTCGGCAGCGTGCTGCTCGCCAAAGAGAACTGGGGGTGGCCCAGCAAGCTTTAGTCGTGTATTTGCGTACCGGTTCCGGAGGTACAGCTTTACAGACTCGGGAAGCTCTGAAAAGTACTTGAAAAGACCGAAGGCAAGCCCCCGGTAGACCTCATCGCCCTGAAACTCACGGGGTAAATAGTCGACCACGGTGTAGAAGGGGGAGTTAGGGGATATGGTTAGGCGATGGAAGGACTGGAAGCCTGCTGCGCTAAACACGTGCACTTGAACACGAGAGCTGTTGTGGGTATAATTGGCGGTTGTAGAGGGGCCGTGAAAGACGAGCACGGGGTGCTCGCCCAACAAGGGATCGCATGAGTGATAGAGGGTCACGCTCTCGGACGGGAGTACAATATCGTCAGTGACACGCACCATTCTCTAGGTGGTTGTATTGTGATTGTGGCCGTTTCGCGAGATCGGATAAGGGGGGGTCGGAGGTCGAGGGAGGGGCCGAGAAGGAGAGGGGAGGACGACTGGACTCGACTCTCGTGGCGACAAGAAAAGGGTTGGATATTGAGCCAAGGAACAAAGCTGGGCCAGGCAATCACAAGGCGCACTCGTGTGTGGTAGCTGCTGCTATGAAGGCTTAAAAGAACAGAATAAAAAGAAAAAAGAAAAGAAAGGGATTGGCTTGAAGTTCTAGGGCTAGACTTGGTGCAAGAAGAAGGGTAGCGTAGCAACAACCAACAAGAGAAAAGAAAGGCTAGAAGGAAGATTTAAAGTTAACTATGGCCCCAGCAACGGACGTAACTTGGGCTGGCTTTCCCTAAACACCCACAGCCAAAAAAAAGAAAGAAAACAAATATCAGCCTCCCAGACAAAACAAGAACAACAACATACAAATAGACAATATAGCGGTCGTAATGGATATGGGGCCGGAGAATAAAAACAGACAAATGAATGATGGGAAAAGAGAAACAAAATGGTCTTGGCCTTGGCCTTGCTTGGCCTTGACGATGTGCGCCTGATGTTAGAAAGCCCTCGAAAACAAAAGCAAGAGTCTAAGAAAGAGGATCCAAGGCGGTGACCAACAATGCGGCCGATTCAATGCTGTCGGAAAGGAATGGGAAGCAGCACTCGACAGACAACAAGACTGCCAGAAAATAATTCAACAATATAGAAAGATGCTTCGTCGAGATGGCAACCGGACACTTGCATTGCAGCACAATGGAGGCAAGCGGATGGAAGAAGTTAACAAGCAAACAGTGAACAACTCAAGCTGAGGTGCGTCAGCTGCGTGAAGCCCAAGAGCCAAGTATACAATAAACGGGGGTTCGCACCAATCAGTGCCAGCAACTGCCACTAAAAGCTATGACGGGGGTTGAAGGCTGAAGGCGGGGCAAAGCGCTGCTGTCAGTCACTGAAAGGTCGCCATGAAGCCATAAACGTCACTATGTGACTAGCAAGTATGGGTACGTGACTTACTCGGGCAGATAGCTACTTGTGTACCCAAATCGCCACATGCGTGCATCACAGATTCTACATTCCGCTCAGCAAAGTTAATCGGCCACGAGGCGGCTCCCTTAGGCTTGTCTCGCTCCATCAAGCGAAGTCTTTCTCCTTGTACGCTTTCTTTGTGAGGAATCCCGGGTCAGCCTTGCTTTGCTTACTTCGAGCATGTCGACGGGTGAGGTAGGTAGAATGCATGATAGGAAGGCGACACTCCCCAGCGTTGTTGTTGGCGCTCAAAGCACCACGGTACTACAAACAACCTGGAATAAACAAACACTAGCGCCAGGTCGACCCTGGGCTTCTTCACGTAAAAATTCACTAACCCAGCATCGACTAACCCTAGTGCTGTCGCACATTTGCAGGCGTTCTCTATCTTCACGCAACGAGCCTACGCCTTGTGGAAGAACTGAATGCCCATGTTTGATCGCGTGTTATTTAATAGGTATGCTGTCATTGTAAACCGTTATTTGCTTGATGCCGCACCATCCTGATAACCAAGCTTTCTTTTAATTTTCCCTCGTAACACGGATAACAAAGTTTCTACCCCACACTAGACTTCATATTAAGCTTCCTACTGCTTGTTCTAATTGTGGCCAGCGGCTCGGAAACCCTTTCCCTTGTTCTTCCCTTTCGTCTCCCCCTCCCTCTTCTCGAAAGATGTCTAGTCAAGGTGCTGGTGGTATACCCTTCACCTATGCCCCTAATAAGGATGGCTATCGCCTTCTCGAACTGCCTTCTGAACTCGCTGCATTGCTAGATGGCCCTGATGCACCCACGTATGTCTTTCTGATTTCACACTCTATTCTCCTGTCCACTAACTCTTCTAACTACCAGTCTCTATCTGGAAACCTCTCCCACGACCGGCTTAGCCGTCCTTCGTTCGCCAGAGCACATATACACTTTGCGCCAACGTAACACCTCTAACTCTATAATCCTCACTGAACCAACAGACCATACCGTGTGTAATAAGAGTATAGACTCCGATGATCAGGAAAGAGATGCCGGCGCCAGCCCCCAAAAGCAAGGGATCACTGCCTTTGCTACGATACATGAATCTATCGAATTGATTCAACAGGCGTCTGATAAGCCATCCACCAAGGCTGCAGCTAAGCCTGCAGTTAGTATGGGTAAATGGCATGAGCGGTTTGGCAAAACCCGCTAGTAATTTGCGACTTGGTTCTTGCAGAGCCTTGGGGTCGCTAGACAAACAATCAAGTTACGATAGTCGTCATTTCAATACCCATTAAGATAATCCTCTATTTAGTCTGATGTTCATATAATGCGTGATTATGTAAAGCCAAAAATAATAGTCCCACATCCTGAGGGGCTTTCAGCCCTCTATTCTTCATCTTCAATTTCGATGGGGTTAGTGCGAGAACCGGCAAATTTGTGTGCTATGTTGTATGCTGTATGATCTTGCAGCTGTTGTCCTGGTACCATTCTTCCCAGGCCTAAGACACCATAGTTCATGGGTCCTAGGTCCATGGGAGGCAAAGGCAGTTGAGTAGGAAGAACATTATTATTCTGAGGAGCGAAATTCTGGACAGAGGGAAGAGGCTGGAACACTGGGACATATGGATCAAAAGCAAGTTGAGCATCCATAGGTGCGAAGAACGGCATCGTTTGCTGAGGGATGAAGGGCTGAAAAAGGTTGGCTTGCTGATACAACTGATATTGTGGTTCAAGCTCCATTTGGTATTGAAACTCTGGTTGCAGATGTAGATGATGGTATTGAAGCTCT
>NETT01000354.1:0-17666 GCA_003449175.1 Ceratocystis smalleyi
CCCCCCCTACCTCTTGGTCGCATATACCCATCTAGCCGCCTGCTTCTTCTGAACTGTCTTTGTTCATCCTCTCCTCGATCCCTAACCATGGCGCCGTCGTCGACTACTCGCGGCCAGCGCAGCCGTGCAAATTCCAAGCGCGAGGCTGCCGCACCCACAATATCTGTCTCTGCTGCTCCCGATATCGAGACTCCTTCTAGGCCCCCCAAGCGCAGAAAAAAGGTAGGTCTTGCCCTATCTCATCCTCCTCCCGCAAACGCGCCCTAACTCTTACCCCCCCCTCCAGATCGAAGACCTTCCCTCTCAAGCTGCTGTCCCCGCCGCCGACGACGATGACGAAAATAACGACACCCACTTGACCGCAGACACTTCCGCGGCTGACGAGCCGGATGGTGACCAGCTCGTCTCGCAAATAGTCCAGCATCTCGTTTGTCCGAAAGAAAACCCTGTCCAAGCTAGCAAAGATCACTCAAACCAAATCCACGAGTCCAACAAGGACGGAGTCAAGGCCTACGCTAAAATCGCCGCCCAAGACTGGACCTTTTATGTGACTAAGTTGGAAATCAACATCGGCCGCTCCTCAGATGCTTCTATTCTCACTGCTGCTGCTACGACAGTCTCCAACGCCCCTGCGCCGCAATCAGACACCACAAAGCCTGAAGATCTCGTCCACATCGACCTCGGCCCTAGTAAAACAGTCTCGCGCCAGCATGCCCTCATCTTTTTCAGCTCCGAGGCTGAACAGTGGTATCTTAATGTTAAGGGACGCAACGGCGCAAAAGTCGATGGAAGCGTGCTCAAGCTGGGCACTTCTAAAGCCCTCAAGAGCGGCAACGTCATCGAAATTGGTGGCGTGGAAATGATGTTTGTGCTACCTTCTGAGATTAGCCCTTTGCATATCCACGATACCTTCCGTCGCCGCGCCGGTCTTGCTACTGCTTCCCGCCCTCCCGCCACCGTTTCTACGCCTGCGCGTCAGCTACCTTCTTCCTCATCCTCATCCTTGTCGCACAATCCAAACCTCGAGACGCCCTTGCCGCGCTCGTCATCGGCCACCGCTCGCTCGGCTTCTCGAGATCTGTCACATTCCTCAGCCCAAACACTCACATTTCAGCAACCAATTGCCCCTGCGCCCGTCGACTATCGGCGCCCTGGAACTCCGACGTCGTCTCGAAACAATCTACTTGCTACTCCTCGTCTCGGCATACCCCCCAGCACGCCTGTTTCCGGCCCTTCCGACATCGACCTCAGCCTGGATGAAAATCGCCATATTAAGCCCCAGTATAGCTACGCTCAGATGATTACCCAGGCCATAATCAACACGCCCGACGAAAAGCTAAATCTCAATGGAATTTACAACTACATAACCGACCAGTATGCCTACTATCGCCATCAGCCCTCTGCTGGCTGGCAGAACTCCATTCGCCACAACCTCTCTCTTAACAAATCCTTTGACAAAGTCGCTCGATCTACAGACGAACCCGGCAAAGGGATGAAATGGCAGATTGTAGCGGAAGCACGCGAAGACATGATACGCTCGGCCTACAGGGGTGGCAGAGGAGGCCACCGTGGAAGCTCTGTGCCTAGCTCACCTAGCCAGCTTAACTACATCACACACGGCCCTCGCGACATGGCTGCTTCTTCCCGCAAACGTAGACTCTCACCCATTCACTCGCCGCCTTCATCAGGTCTGACCCTTGCGCAGTCAACGCCAGATCGTGCCGGGAGAAGACGCGGGCCCTTGGGATCTGCAGTTGCCGTTGATGGAAGTCCTCTTCCTCGACCTCGCCAGCGCAAGCCCGTGCCCAGCTCTGCTGCGTCTTATCAAACTACTCCCCAGCCCCTGTCGAGTCTGAAGGAGATATCACAACAAAATCACCAAGAACAACCACCTTCCGCCCCGCCACAAGGTCATTCTCTTGCCCGACAAAATGATCCGCCAGCATCGTCTCAACAAACCCTCATTGCCCCGCGCTCCCCTACTCTGACATCCTCATATCTACAAGAAGATGGCTCTTCTTTTGTCACTCCGGCTCCACCACGTGTACATCCGCGGCTTGCTCCACCAAGCACCGTCCAACGTCCTAGCCAGTACATGCCTACAAGCTCCCCTGCTCCGTTCTGGAAGTACATTGATATTGGCAGCACTCCTTTGCGCTCCATGCTTAACTTTGACTCATCTCCATCGCGCCAACCTTCAGGAACTGTAGGGGCCATGGCAGATTCTAGCCCACCGCGCCTGGGAGACAACAGTCCTACTAAAGGCCGGGGCCCGGTCAATGCGACCCCTTCAATATCTGTTTCCAAAGCAGTAGAAGATCATGAAAACGACCATACAAAAGACGCCGTTGCTGCCTCTGCTGTCGTTGCCGCTGCCGTCAATGGCGGTGGCGCGCCTCGCGCAAGCCCTAGCGATGAAGAAGAAGAAACTTTTGATCTGGCCAAGGGGTTCCAGTCCATTGGGTCATTTCATGCGTCAGCACCACCTGTGTTGGGACGTGGGCTTCAGCTTGCACCAGGCCAAAAGTAAATGTTTGGGGGGAGGGAAGGGAATGGATGGAAAAGGGAATGGGGGCAAAAAAAAACAGACCTGGCCAGGCTTGTTGGCGATCTTCGGATGTTTGTATTATTGTTAAATATGTATCATGGATAATGATACTCTCCGACCAATGAGACATGAATCTTGACTGAAGAGTAACCTAAGCTCTGTTCTATGCGTTGTAAGCAGGTTTCTTTGGTGATACATCAATTGTAAATGAGGGAGAGAAGTTGGTGACCTGAAAATGGGAGGTCAAAGACCGATTGAATTGACTGACGTATCATTGATTCCTTGTTTTTTAACTTTTCATTCACTAATCGTACACCCACCCAAAAAAAAAGGATAAAAAACAATACCGTCAGGTGGCCCCTAGCTTTCAGCGCAATTTGATAGCATCGGAGGCTTGATTGTTGGCCAGATGAGAAGCTAAAGCGCGTCCGACCAGAGGATAACGAGGAGTAATAGAGGGGAAAACGGACGAAGAAACTTAATGAGAGAGATGTGGGAAGACATCAGGCAAGATAAAAAACAAAGATAGAGCAAAATAAGAGCAAAAATGCAAATAAGAGCAACGGAATGGGGATGAGAAAAAAAAATTACAGCTCATGGCAGCAGCAATTTACACGGATAGAATACATAGACTTTTCCCGCTGGCTAAGCCTCTCGCAGATAGCCCTGTGTGCCTGTAGGAAATAACATCAACAAAGGTAGCGCGGTGTGACTGACCCTGGTTTATTTGCGCTGCTTGCCGCCACGGGAACGACCCTTCTTGGACGACGAGCCGTGGCTAGGCCCTTCGATGTAGCTGACCAGATCGTCGATACTGCGACCATCGACATTGGGAGTCTTGGAAGCTTCTGAATCCAGAGTACGACTGGCAATACCCGCACCGCCGTTCAGTCGGTTCTTAAGCAGGCTTTCGGGGCGGATGCCTTTGGCTTCAAGGAACTTCTCCTGCTTGGCAAGCGCAACAGCATTATGTGTCAGGCGCTCTAGCCAGTCTTCGGCCTCTTTGGTGTTCTTGTCTTCCTTGCCCAGGTGAGCTGCGAAGGTGTTGAATGACTTACGCATGCGGATGACAGCGGCCTTAGCATCCGAGTCCAGAGCAAGGGCTTGCGACAGCTGGAACTGCAGGGTAGCAGAGCTGACACTGTCTTCGCCGAATATTTTCTCGCAGACACGTAGGGACTCTTCAAACCACCGGCGAGACTCGTGGTACTCCTTAAGCTGCTGGAGCATGACTGCAGCATTGTTCATGGCAGTGATTTGATCGGGGTGGTTGATACCGTACACAAGCTTCCACAGCTTGAGCGCGTGCTTGGCGTAGGCCAGGGCAATGTCACTGCGGTCCATCTGATGCATAAATAGCGACAAGTTGAGGTAGTTAAGCAGGGTCTCGGGCGAATCAACACCCAGGGTGCGCTCTGAAACCACAATAGCCTTACGGGCAAGCTCGACAGCGATCTGCTTCTCGTCCATCTGGTAGTAGATTGTAGACAGAGAGTTGTAGACACGGGCAACTTCGGGGTGGAGGATTCCGTAAATCTGTTCGTGCAGCGACAGGGACTCCAAAAGGAGCTCCTGGCCCAGCTTGCGCTGACCTTGCAGAATGGAAATACGGCCAGCCTCAAAAGCCTCCTCCGCAAGGGCACTGCGAGGGGTGGAGTGCTTTATGACGGGCACAATGTTGATAATGTCCTCAGCCATAAAGGTGACGTTCAATACCTTCTTAGTGGCAACGTCCGGAAAAGCCTCGCGGGCCTTCTTGCCCTTCTTCTTCTTGCCACTCTCGGAAGCACCGTTGGTGTGGACGGCAGCAGTAGGAGTAGCAGAAGCAGCAGCGACAGTAGCCATATCAGACTGGAAGCCCTGGGCCTTGGGGAGACCAAAATTGTAAGTCTTGGCCTCAATCTGCAGACCTAGAGAGATGGAGATCTCACGTAGGAGCTGGACAGGCTTCACATTCTCAAGCCAATTCTCGGGAAGAGTGAATCTGAAACGCTTTGTAACATTCTGGGCGACCTCAGCCTTGATGGAGTCGGTAGTGGCCTTCACAAACTCCATGTTGGCGTCAGGGTACAGCGACTGGAGGCCCTCATCAACATCGGCCTCAGGGGTCTTGGTCACGCGCCAGCCCAGCAGGCAGTTTAGCAGGTGCGCGTAGCAGGAGGTAGCAAGAACGAAGGGGAGGCCAGCCATGTATTTGCGGCTAACATGCTTGAAGGCACGCGCAATCATATCTTGCTGCCCGACAATACGCAGGGCTTCGAGGCGGGAGTCCGTGGCCTGTTCAACAATCTTTCCTAGGTAGCGAATGTTGATACCGCGCTTGTGGAGCATGAGGCGCAAAGAAGAACTGTCCATGGGGAAGCCAATGTCAGACTCGGCTAGGTCCTTGAGCAGGTTGGGGATGGCCTGTTCTAGGAGGTAATCGCAGACCTCGCGAACACGGTCCTCGTCGTTGTCAAGCTCTTCTGTCTCTTCCGCGGTCTGGGGAATCTGTTCACTGTATACATCGGGGTTGAGACTAAACTCAAAGTCTGCAATGTTGAGATTGAACTTCTCCTTAGGCTCAAGATCAGGCTCCTCGTTCTTCTCGGCCTTCTCGACTTCACCTCCCTTTTCTTCGGCCTTACCCTCAACCTCCTCAGCCTCCTTCTCAGTGCTGGCCTCATCTTCCTCAGTGCTCTTTATAGCAGCATCAGCTTTAGCCTTCTGAGCATCACTGTGCTCTTTGTACTTGGCTTCAGCCCATTCCTTCATCTTCTGACGAGCGTAAATGTCGACAAGCTCAGTACGGAGAACGGTCATGCGGTGGGGGTAGTCAGGACCCTCCATCCAGGTGAGATCTAGAGGTGTAACGCGGTATAGATCAAGGACGTACTTGCGGCCGTCAGTTCCCATAAGACCCTTGGTTTCCACACTAGCCTCCAGATCAAAACGCTTGCCATCCTTGTCCCACACGGGGTGAGGCTTGACTTTGAGGGCTTTAGAAAGTTTGGCAAAAGGCTCAGCAAAACGCTGGTCAGCAGCGACAACCTCCTTGCCCTCAACACCTCCATAATCAATCTGGTTCTCACCAGGGTCGCGCTGGCGGAAGATGCCAGGCACAATGCTCTGACCAACAACACGCTTTCCGAGGTAGTCAACGACGACAGTGGCAGCAGTATAAATCCCATCAATGTCCAACTGGTTGACAAGGCGGACACCAGCAACGTCCTTTCCAGTAGCAACACGAGCAGCCTCATCGCCGCCCTCAGAAGTGAAAGTACCGACGCCATCAGCACCAAAGGAGAAAAAGACGTTGTTGTAGACAAAAATCTGGGCATCGGTAAGCTCAGTAGGGTTGAGAGGAGCAATCTCGCCACGAGCAACCATAATGGCACCCTTGGTAGCAGCCTCCACATAGTCAGCGTACAGCTTGGAAAGCAGGCGCTCACGGAAGACTCTATCGGGGACGGTTTCCCGAGGAAGCTCCTTGGCCGACTGGAACTCTTCGTTCCAGTCACGGAGCGAGTCAGTGTTATCGACTCCAGACATGATGTAGCCCTCCTGGCTACGAATCATGTCAGGAGAGTGGTTAGACTGGACAGTGGTGGCAGAGGGCACCAGCCATGGCGCAGCGGGAATGGCATTGGTGCACTGGAAGGTAGCCAAAGCATCCCGGCGATTGTTGTAAGCTTGAAGCTCCTCGAAGGCCGCTTTGAAGCCAGGAGATACCATGCTGATCAGAGTCATCAATGAGTGCGAGCTAGCAGCCTTAGGAGGAGGACGCGGGAAAGGGTCAAACTTGGCATTGGAGGTCTTGCTGATGTAGAAGCCGCTAACGTGTGAGGTGACCTGGAACTGCTCGCCCTCGAGAGTAGTGAACATGAGGTAGAGAAGGTGGCCCTTCTGGCGAAGGTTATGGGGAGGAGGGTTCCAGGGAGAGATGGAGAGAGCCTTGATAGTCTTGGGGGCGCTCTGAACGGGGGTAGGGACAAACTCGCTGGGCGTGGGCTCAGAAGAGAAATCATAGACACCAACAGGAACAGGCTTTGCGGGGCTTTCCGGCGCCTCACTTAGGAGCTCCTGGAAGTCAATGGAGTTCTGGGCGTCGACAGTCTCGAGAAGAGTGATGCCAGGGGTGACTCCTTGAGTAGCCTCGATGCGTTCGGTAGCAGCGCCAATGAGTTCGCGGGTTCTCACAATATGGATACGGGCTTCCTTTTCGGTGTAGGGGTCCTCAACCAGGGTGACCTCCGGCTTTTCTAGGATGCCCTCAATGGACCCAAGAGGAGCAAAGTCGGTGATGCGCTGACCATTGAATTCCAGGTGGAAGCATGTGTACTGGTAGGCATCAGGCGAGTCGATGATAGACTGTCGGATCTCGTGAATCTGTTCTTGGGTTGAAACCTGTGGTAGACAAGTTAGTAACAGGTGACAGTGCGGCTAGCAGCAGGGGTAGTCTGCAGTCATGTGATGGGTCTTGTCATTTTTGGGGGAACTTACAGCTACACCCATTTGGAACGGCTTCTGGGGAAGTTTGACGAGGAGTTCAATCATCTCTAGTATTTCCATCAGCATGACGTCTTCTCGTTGATGGGTAGCTCGGGACTGCTAGAACCATTACTCACGCTCTTGGACATCGTTCTCGATCTCATCGGCGCCAATATCGGCAGCGAGTTCGCTGCCATCAACAGCCTCAACAGGCTCCTGCTCCTGGGGTTCTATAGACAAGCGATCTTTGGTTAGCAAGTGAGCTGAAATCAGCCGGTAGAAGAAAGTACGGCGGTCTTGGTCTTGGTCTTGAAGTTTGCGTCGTTTGCTCACCTTTCTCAGTGGAGGCACTCATAATTGGGCACGATCTTCCTTTCGTAGAAGAATGATTCCAGAGATAAAAGACGATATGGGGAGAACAATCGAACCAGAGATTGGTTGGTTCAGGTTGTTTCTAAGTAATGTTCCGCTCCAAAAAGAGAAAAAGGGAAGGGAGGGAAAAAGAGACAAGGAAAAAAAACCACTCGCTTATCGATTCAACAACGATATGTAACAAACAACAACTGCTCCAAGCCGCGCCAAGACCATTTATCTGAAAGACGGGGATGATAGGCACACGGAAACTTGAGGCTGAGATTGCTGAAGATGCTGCTGTTCAAAGCAATAGAGTGCGTTAGTGGAAGTGCTAAAGCCTGTTTGGGAGGTGTCTCGAGTCGGATTTGCAGCAGGTTAACAACGTACAATCCAGGAGAAGCAAAAAGGAAGAAAAAGAAAAGAGCCTTAGCTGACGAGCTCAGCGGAACGAACTTCGGGCTACCAAGGCGGAGTGGGTGGGTTTTGGTGGTGTCAGTATTCTAGAACTTGGACTGGTAATAATTTTTTTCTGTACTTTTTTCCAGGATCCGCCTTGAGTCTTGGGACCCCTCCATCCAGTGAGTTATAGGGCTTTTGTGGGCAGTGGATACGCTATGTAATATGAGGATCGGGATATTGACAGGATCACGAAGTTGGAAAACAACGACAGGAAATGAGCCAGCAATGACGAACGGAGAGCGGGCGGGAGTGAGGGCCAGAAGAGCGAAGCTGGGCTGAGGAGGAGAGAGAAGATAGATCGAGTATAGATAGATACACACCTCAAAGCAATAGCGTATACCGGCCTCGGACACCCGCAGAAGTGGGAGTTTTTCACGTCGTGATGGATATGCAATACGGTAAGCAAGAGTCTTGCTGGTCTGCAGCAATGCAAGCAAACACACACACCTAGGCTAACGGTTTCTATCTATCACAGGCATTATATTATGGCTCTTCTTTTCCCATTGTCTCATTGGTCCCTCCCGCCGGCCAAGTCCCCATTGGCCACACCAGGGTCGTCATCGACGACCACTTACGGTAGCTACGACAAGAAAAACTTGAAGAAAAATTGAAGTTTGTGCGTCGCGATAAGCCCACTTATCAGACTGTAAACAGTGTTAATAGTCTAACAAAGAATAAGCCTTGGGCCTTAACAAAGACGACTTTGGGGGCCCGACCCTTCCCCACCTGCACTAAGTAGCAGCAGCCAATAACGAGAAGAAGAAAAAAAGAAAATAGAGAAAATATAAAAATAAAAAACAAAAAACAAAAAACAAAAGAAAACACAACCCTCCCCGGTCTTTATCCCGAACAGGCAAGTCATTACTATCCACAGACTGCCAGACAGGAGGGGAGCATGTAAACACAAGCAGCAGCCGCCTAGCAAGACTAGCTCTCTCCTCCTCTTCTTCAGGTCTTGTCTAACCAAATCTCCATCATCGTTGCGTCTGTCCATTCTTTGTCCCTCTCCGTTTTGTCTTATCCGCTCATTTATTTGCCAGTACTTCTCTTGATATGCCCATATCCATCCATATCGTTCCCTCCTGATTATTCTCTTACCCTTCTCCGTCCTTCGTTCCCCTGTGCATGCATGGTCTAATTGTACCGGCGCTCCTCCCTGTGCTCCCTGTGCTCCCTGTGCCCCCTGTGCTCCCTAACCCTCCCTGTCTTTGAACGCTATTTTGGTTGCCATGCCATGCACAAGATGGCCTAGCCTGCCTTGGGGAGCACTCGCCTTTCAACATATTCACATTCCTTTGAACCATGGCTTCACTTCACTGTACCTTTACGTTTAGACTTTGGACCATAACATAATATGCCGGTGTCAAGTCGCTGCTTGGCTGAATAAACTTTCTTACCCTCATCGCTATTGCATGTCCTACAACTATATTAATCCGACTCATCTTCTACCCGCGAAGCGACATCGCCCCTTGCTCTCAGTATGGGTGCCGCGCCGCCGCGTTCATCGTCACATTCAAAACCCTCTTCATCTTCAATATGGACCGCATCTCGTCGCAACCGCCTTTTGCGCAACCTCCATAACCGCCTAAACAACATTCGCAACATATTACTGTATACGAACAGGCCCCTCGATGATGAAGACACCACCTGCAGGCGCCGCTCGTCTTCACACAATGCCCCTCCCCTCGCGGAATCAAAGCGACAACGAAAGCGAACGCGCATCACCTACACGCGTAAATGCAGACCGGCACCGCAAATCGAAACGCCGCGCAAGCTGCAAGCCCATAATGTCGACGACGGCGCAAAGTCATCTCGACTGGCCTTTCGCGCACCGGTAACACCTGGAAGAGTGCCTCTTGAAACGCCCCTGGTGCGTAAAATCCGACAGGTTGACACTCCCGGCAGAACTGCAGCCCTATTTGACCCTGAAACCCCCTCTAGCCGGCGCCAATGCCCCCCGGACGCGCTGGCCTCAGTTCGCGCAGACAAGAGCTCCCAGCTTCATACCGAATATGATTTTGTCCTGCGCTCTGTCAAAAAAATCATTGCACAAACTCACGCTGAAAGAACCAATGGCCTTCCCGGGACCCTCATGGAGATGTGCTTGCGCAAGGTCACAGGCGTGATCCGGGAGCTTCAAGTCCAGGAAGAAAAGCAGCAGTGTGAAACTGGACCTAAATCGCTTTTGTCGGACACCGACGTTACCGCCAGTATATACACCCACCTTGAAGCCATGAACCCCCAGGGACCGGGCTGGGAGCCGCTGCGAATAGTCGTTCTCCGTGAGGCGACTGAAATGCTGAAAGATGCTATCTGCGAAGGCTTGTTCGACATGCCCTTTATCCAAACCCTCATACAGCAGTTTGCAGCTAGCGGATTGCTTTCAGAGGCTTCGCTGCTGCTTGAAACCCTCACCGATATGCAGTACGAACCTCCATCAGACGAAACCGGCACGGAAGTGCTACCGCCAACACTTGCTCTGCTATACAACTTTTGCAAACACAATCATAAGCGGGACCTGCTCTTCCGAATACTCGAAAAGCTTTTGTTCTCTAGGCAGCTCCCCGGCGAATGGCTTAGTGCTACGTGCTTCTTACCCATCTGGTCTGAAGTCTTGAAAGCGCTTTCCAACGCCGCACCGTGCCGGATTATCATGGATTTCACTGCTATGGCTTTGGCAACTTTGTCGCATTGCATAGGAGCAAAGCTAATTCCCGTACCAAAAGCGCAGGTCTCAAAACCAACTAGTTCCGCGCTTGCTTTATCAGCACAGGTGTGCGAAAGAACACTCATCAGTGTTCTCGGTGCCATTGTGGCACTAGCCATCGTCAACCAAAAAACCCCTTCAGGCAGCAAAACAAAGTCGGGCACCATAACGCGTCGAATCGTCTTCATCTTAACACACTGTGTCTGCTATGCCCGCAAAAAGTTCCGCCGCAATCGAAAGCGCGACTGTATCTCTGTCTTGACACTTGCCTGCTATTTGTCTGGTCACAGCTCTAGTGATCTGAACTGTAGGGACTGGGCTAGTGTTGCTGCCCTAGCGGGCTCGTATCTTGAAAAGCCCTTAGGGCCAGTTGTGGACTCTGCTGTATATGACGCACTAGTGAAGCTTGTATCATCAATAGCCCATGGTGCAAGTCGCGGCTCTAGCATCGCTCCTCATCGGCATCTTCTCAAGCTATGTGAGGCTTTGGATGGTGTTGTGATCTGCGGAAGACCATTAGGTAATATTAAAGTAGACGGCGCTATTCTCCTTTCGCAGCGGACTGGAGATCTGCGTGACGTTGTTTTCGCAGAGGGCTTATCTGGGAAAAGACGTAGACCTGTCGGCTTAGAAGCTGAGAAGGCTCTTCAAACCTCCAAAGGCATGTACTCTGGATATCAGTGGGATGATGCATTGAGTGAGTGGGTAAACTGTACAAACAATTGCAGCAATGCCCCCTCCTCTCGCTACACGACGCCGGTTAACGTAACAACTAGGCGGATGAAACGGACCCTAAGCACCATCTCCAACAGCAGCAGCTCGTCGCATCACCGCCAATCAAAAGTGCCAACACCCCCCACTCCGGCCGATACAAACGAGGACCTGTCCGAAAACGCCCTGTCTGACCACCTCTCCGATGAAGATGAAAACAGCAAGGCTACTCTTTCTAGCAACGAACATGGGCATTTAAGTGAAGATGATGACGAGCTTTCACACTGCTCTCTCACTTTGCCAAGAATGCAACGAGGCTTTGGCGATATCGGCTCTTCTGTGTCGTTTCCTGGATCCCGCAGACCCCAACCCTTGGTTAAAATGTCGATGCCTCGGCGCAAAGCCCTTCTCAAGGTTCAGCGATCAAGCAGCTACACGAAGATGCTAGCATCAAAGCCTCATGTAGCATTAACAAGCATAGGCAGCTGGGCTGGGGCTTCGAGCGATGACGAGCTTATTTAATATACAGGTGCCTCTTTCTTTTTAATGCCCCCCTCTCCCCATATTCTTTTGCGTATTAAATTTGAGTTTAGAAGGGGCCAGATGCTTAGAAGTACTCTATTTGTTTTTGGCTACCAGCTAGCTTGCTTCTAATATCACCAGACATTTCTCCAGATTTGACACAACCAGGACAGCCCTCGCCCGCCACGTCCAGATATCCAAGCATTGTTTACTGTCATCACTGTAGTATATTCTAAAGGTTTGATTGCGTTGTGTCTATCAAGGAAAACAGGGAACGTTCTTCCACGCCGGATATCAGAAAATGAACATGATGGGATGGATAGTGCGAGTATACTAAACTCGTCATGCTGCATACATCGACAGCAGTTACAAATAAATCAAAGGAAAAAAAGAAAGAAAAAAAAAAGGAAAAAACAAATCGAACCCTGAGCTCCTTAAAAGCTGACTGGTTCATACAATAAATAGCCGCCCGTCCTTGTTTTTCTTCTATTGCTTCTCTAGGTCAGTTAGTTCTCTTGAAACCCCCGACAGGTATCATAAACATGTCACATAACAAGGCCATCGCCGCCAAGAGCAGATCAAATGTTTCCGTACAACTGGCTACGAAATTGCACTTTCTCTGTCTTTTCTCTCAACATTTCGGCATTCCTGCCTAGAAATGAGTGCCCTCAGTAACGCCGTTAATGAAAGAAGCCGACTTCTTCGCCTCCACTATGTCCTTGGTAATCTGTTCCAGGCAGCCAGCGCTGGCAGCCACAAAGCCTAGATACGGACGAGAGGGGTCAAGCACACGGCTGAGGTACTCGGGGTGGTACTGGACACCGACATACCAGGGATGGTCCTTGAGCTCCAGGATCTCCATGCGGTTCCCAGTATCGTCCTTGCCGATAAATGTCAGGCCAGCCTTTTCCAAGGCCTCGACCATGTCGGGGTTGGTTTCGTAGCGATGGCGATGACGCTCTTCAATCTCCGACACATCGCCGTACAGAGCACGAAGTTTGCTGTGCTCACTGCCCGGCTGGAAGTGGGTCATACGGGAGCCTAGACGCATAGTCCCGCCTAGAGTGTCTTTGGAGCCCTCGGGCATGAAGACGATGGCCTTCTGCTCAGCCTCGGCATTGAACTCCTCTGAAGTAGCATTGGCAAAGCCAGCAACATGGCGGGCATATTCGATGACGGCAACCTGCATGCCGAGGCAGATACCAAGATAGGGGGTCTTGCGCTCACGAGCCCACTTGGCAGCAGCAATCATGCCTTCAGTACCACGGATACCGAAACCACCGGGAACAAGGATACCCGAGGCAGTGCACACCTCGTGCCATGCCTTGTGATATCTGGTGGGGTCCGACTTTAGGGTCTTCTCCTCTAGGAGCTCCGAGTCAACCCACTGGATGTTCAGCTTGCGGTTGCAGCGCATAGCAGAATGCTCAAGAGACTTCGTGACGGACAGGTAGGCGTCATGAAGGTCGGTATATTTACCAACAAGGGCAATGTTGACGTCTTCCAAGTGGGACTTGGGAAGAACAGTTTGCTTCCAGGTCTTCCAAAGCCCCTGTCCGTGGGCGACAGAGCCAGACAAAATGGGAATGCTGTCAAGATTGAGCTTGTTGCTCATGTTCTTGAGCAGGCCCTGCTCTTCCAGGAGCAGAGGGACCTGGTAAATGGTGGGCATGTCACGGACAGCAACAACCTGGTCAATCTCAACCTGGCAGCTATTGGCAATCTTGCGGATAGTGCCCTCTTCAAGGGGGATTTCGCAGCGACACGCAATCAAGTCGGGAATCAGGCCAGCGCTGCGGACGCTCTTCACTGCATGCTGTGTAGGCTTAGTCTTCTGCTCGCCGTTTATCAACGGCACATAGGAGACGTGAATATTGATAAAGTTCCCCTGACCAACAGAGTGGCGTAGCTGGGTCAAGGCCTCAACGAAGGGCATGCTCTCAATATCGCCCACAGTGCCACCAAGCTCGATGATGCAGACGTCGGGCTCCTCGTCAGACTTGTCAACGGGAACCTTGGAAATGCGCTGGATCCATTCCTGGATAGCATCGGTGACGTGGGGTACAACCTGAACAGTGCGGCCAAGGTAGTCACCGCGGCGTTCCTTCTCGATCACGTGCTTGTAGATCTTGCCGGTGGTGATGTTGTTGTCACGGGTCAGATCCAGGCCCAGGTAGCGCTCATAGTTGCCGAGATCCAAATCGGTCTCGCCACCGTCCTTGAGCACAAAACACTCACCGTGCCTGGGAATCACAAGTTAGAAAAAGCCAAAGCCAGCAAGCGCATGCATCATGAGGAAGAAACACACTCTTTAGGGTTCATAGTGCCGGCATCGACATTGATGTAGGGGTCGATCTTAATGGCCTGGTGGAAAAAGAAAGAAAAAACACTGTGAGTTGGGATGGACATTTAACGCCAGACGAAGCAAGGTTATTGCCAGTCTCGGGAGGAACCAGGAGCGGCAAGACATACGGTGACCTTGAGGCCGAGCGTCTTAAGCAACAGGCCGGAAGAAGAGGCTGTCACGACGAAAGAAAGCACGGCGGGTTAGTGAACGGGGACTCTATGCACTCGGTAGCACAGTATCAGACGAAGCGAAGCATCTCGGGCCATGCATTGGCTACATGCCGAACAGCACACACACACTGCGGCAGAGATAGCGACGATCGCGGCCATGGGGGCGGGGCGATGCTGACAGCGGCCACATCGCAACAAGAATGCGCGCCGTCGTCAAAAAGCCTTTAAGAATGAAGTACAGATAGGGTTCGTACCGATAATGCCCTTGCCAACGCCGCTGATGACACCTACACATTGCGCAAAATGGAAAGAACACTGGTTAGAAGATGGAAACTACTACAACTGTGGCAAGGTGGACCAAGATCAAGGGACACCGCTTTTGCACGGCTATTGCAGGTTGCAAAGACATGACTTACCTCCAGAAACCAGAACATACTTCATTTTGGCTGAGTTTGCGATTGAAAATGAAGCACGACAAAGTTATCTGGAGGGAAGGGGGGGAGAGAGAAAAGGAAGAAGTGGGAAAGAATAAGAAACCGAAATTTTTTTCAGTCCTGTCTATAAATGGAGTAGTTGCTATACGTAGTTCAAGGCTGTTTCCCTTTTCTCTCTTTTTCCCTTGTTTTTTTGCTGCATCCTGCAGGAGTGAGACGACGTATCGCTTGCAGCTGGGATGGATATGGTCACGTGATAGCGCGTTGTCTCCACACCAGAGAAAGACCCCGGCTTACAAGATGCAGGCAGGCGGTGTGATGCCGCCTGGCTGTATGCGTCTCTATTTGGCTTGCTTGGCTAGCCGGCAGTGGTAATGCTGCCTTGCTGCTGTTGTGCCAATGGGTGTGCGTGCTGCTGTGGCGGCCCGAACAAGCGATGTAGTTGGGCGCGATTACGCCGACGGCGTTAGGGTTGCCGCCCAGGGTTACGCGAAGAGAGATGGTATTTATCTGCCTGTGTAACCCCTCACCTCTCTCCTCTTGCAGCCACCAGCCCGGGACGACCATCAAGACACTCTGCTCTATACACAACCCCCGTGTAAATAATGAGAGAAATCGTCACGCTTCAGCTCGGTGAGCTCGGAAACTACATGGGCAACCAATTTTGGAACGCCCAGGTCCGTTGCCCTGCGACTTTGCCTCTCGTGGGAAGATTCTGTTGCTGACTAGCCTACTAGGAATCATATTTCACATACGATAAAAACGACGTTTCGCTCGTCAATCATGACATCCATTGGCGTCAAGGCCTTGCCCCCGATGGGTCAGAGACCTTTCTCCCTCGCACTGTAATCTATGACTTCAAAAAGAGCCTAGGCACGCTGCGCAAAATCTCGCCTTTGTACGAGGCTGAGAATGAGCCCAGCTATTCTTCCAGTACGAAAGAGCTTGCTGCTGCTCTGTGGAATGGAAAGGCCGAAATTCATGCACAGGAGCCGCTCGACGTCAGTCATTATCAGGAGGCCTTGAACGCAGGCTCGGCCCCAACTAGGCCGACTGCCAAAGACGTTCGGTACTGGTCAGATACTACCCGTGTGTATTTCCATCCTAGATCGCTAGTGCCTCTAGATGACGTGGAGATCACGACTCCCAAAGTCACGGCGGGCCATTGGATGCGAGGGTCCGATCTATTCCGCGAGCTCGATCGCGAACATGACTTGATGGATCGCGATATGCGCCCGTTTGTCGAGGAGTGCGACCTGATGCAAGGCATACAAGTCATGTGCAGTATTGACGACATCTGGGCCCCATTTGCGACCGAGTATGTCGAACGAATGCGTGACGAGTACGGAAAGTCGTGTATTGTTGTGTGGGGTGGTCAAAGCCCCGATCTCCCGGCGACCAAGGACCAGCGTCTCCTGCGCTTGGAGACCAAGACGCGTGCGATTGCGCAAATGTGGTCTCAAGCATCCCTTTTAGTCCCGCTTTCAGCCCCCATTCTTCCGATCAAGGATGGCTACACACCCGATCTCTCGTCGTTTTGGCATTTGTCTGGCCTTTTTGGGACGGCACTTGAAAGCGCAGCGCTGGCTTCAAGGCTGTCGTATCCTAAGCACGAGATTGGCCCCTCACTAGGCGACATGGTGGAGGCGCTGAACGCCCATGGAAAGCAAACAATCGCACGCCTGCGCATGACTGTGACAAAGCCAGAGTCTTCCCGTATTGAAGAGGCTGAGCAACGGCAGAAAAACAAGACCCAGGGGGTAGGCCTGGAGCTACGGCCTAAGGATCCCACAGATAGGGGCCGTAGCGGCCACCAGCCAGAGAGACAAGAGGATGTAGGGGAGGATGATGAGATGCCGGATCTGGACCTTGACCTATTTGATCTTTTAGGAGAGAACAGCGGGCGTATGCGGAAGCGCAACAGCCGCTCTGACCCCACGTTCTACACGCAGATCCTGTCCCGCCGTGGAGTAGCCCGGTTGGACCTCCCACCAAAGCCAAGTGAGAATCAGGACTATGCTTCTTCCCGGCCAAGGGAATACCTCGGGAGGTCTATTCGGCGTAGCTATGGCATTGAACTTGGATTTCCCCTGCTGGATAGCTTCCCTGATATCTACAGCAAAGGGCATCAAGGCGAGGTCAAATGCTTGGACGTGGACACAATTTTGTCTACAGACAATACAATCTGCGATGAGATCCGACTGCTAAAAAAGGCAGCCTTGTTTGCAGTGGGCCAAGAAGATAGAGAAGGCCTTGGAAACTCGCTGTCCGAGATTGTAGACGAGTACCACGAAGGCTGGTCTAGTGGGAGTGACGATGATGATGATTAGACGAGAACTCCATCTGGACGGCTGCCTTGCGGGGGGCACGATTGAATTTGGGATATTGAGTTTGTTAACGATGATTTCGAGGTGGCGCTTCCCCGTGAGAAAAGATGTATTGTGTAGTGTAAGATAAATAAGCCAGTAAAGAAAACAAAAGATAATAGAACAGCGATAGAACAAAAACAGTGAAGCCCTCCCAGAAACCGACAATCAGTCTATACCAAGCCAATACCAAGTAGGCATAGAGATATAAAAGAAAGGACAGCTAAAAAGCAAATGAAACAGCAAAACGAACCCCCAAAAGCAAAGCGGGATATCCTGGATCATAAGAAAAGGAGAATTGAGAAAAATAAAGCCAGGATATCCCGCTGGGATAACCACAACAGCGCCTCGGTACGCCCGATTAGAAGTTCCAGACAGAAAGAAAACATCGACAAGTAATGATGCGGACAAGAGAAAAAGGAAATAAAAGAGAGACAAAAACGCAAAGAAGAGAAAAGAGAGAAACTCCATGAAGCAAATATAATGAATAGAATCTGGAAATTGCGGCTGTACTCACAAATAAGAAGGAGAGTGTGCCTTTCCTTACCTAACTTGGGGGGTTTTTTTTTTTTTTTTTT
>NETT01000355.1:9870-21543 GCA_003449175.1 Ceratocystis smalleyi
TAGAATCCCATGGCTTACACGGCTTTGTGGGTCTCTTTGTGAGAAGTGAACGAACACGCGATGAGCTGAGTAATGAAATGTATATTATTTAGTTTTGGGTTGTTTTGATTATTGTTTATTATAGATCGCTTCTCTCGAGCATAAGCAAGACGACGGCGGGAGAACAAGACCAGTATGAGAAGTCCATTTATCCGGCGACTTTGCCTTAGGCGTAGGGCCTTATCTTCCGTTCCCGTTCCACCGAGACTCTAGCTATCTACAGGCTTCTCCAAGAATCCAAGGTGGCCTAGCTCTGTGTCCTGCTTGTTTGCTGCGAGTTTTGTATTGGTAGTATTGGTTGAACACTGCGAGATTCCGAAGCCGCCGGAGTTGTTTCGCAGACAAAGGCCTTGGAGCAACCAAGCCTTACTAAGCCACCAACATTATATTCCACTGAAAGAAGAGCAATTGTCTGTCACCATACCGGCACGCCGAGGAAGCCTCCCCTGTAGCCAAAGAGGCCTGCTTCCCGATTCCTGCTGTAGATAAATCCCCTTGCTACTTTTATAGCTCATGCCACGCACTTGAGTGACAATGTAGAATGCTATAGTATGGCTGGGTATACACGTGTGTGCGTATGTATGTATATGTGTATGTATGATGTCGCATGTACATGTGTGGCAAGAGTGCAAGAATCATGGCGGTAGAACGGGCTTCGCATTGCGGCATATGTCTAGTTCTCTCGGCTCAAGTACGTACCAAGCCCCGAGCTGCAAAATGCAGTTACCTATCCCATAAATATAATTTTTTTTCCAGGCAAGAACAAGGCTGCATCCAGTGGTATGGAGATTTTGGCGCAAAGTTTTCTCTCTTTGCGGTCCCCCTTATCACCGACTTTCCATGACTCCAACTCAATTTCCTCGTCAATTTTCTTGTTTCTGTCACAAGGTTGGCTCATTTGATTTGATTTGATTTGAATATGTTTTACGTCTACTGGAATCACCAAGATCAAACGACGCCAGTAGGCTGGCTCATGAGATCCTGCTCCGATTCGTTTTACCTGTCTGCGATTTCTTCTATCCTTCGGTCGCCCCCCGATAACACCCTGCATCAGCCCAATCACCACCCAGAGATTTGAACTTCACCCTGCTATCAGGGCCACACCAACTACGCCTTTCTTTTCTGTACCGGCCGGCCGATTCGATCCTTTTTCCCCGAAGCCAGTTTCCTACAGCTGATACTATTGTTCCTCTTCTTACTTTCATGTGTCCAGAGAAAGGAGAGGTCCTTATCATCCAAGGTTGCAACTGAGACCCCTATATAAGCTTTGCTCCGAGTGTTTGCACTGTAATGCTACTACTATAACGACACCACACTATGCCCCCCTTGTCTGTTCGCCACCGGGAGAGCTGCCAACATGCAAATGCCTGAAGCCATGTGCTACCTACCAACGCTGCAGCGTCATCGTCCAGTTCGGCGCCCTCCTCGTTCAAGTCTGGCTATTTGATTCGTCACATCTGCCTTTCCTTCTTATTCTTGAATAGGATGGCAGCACTGATTGAATCATGCTAGCCCGCCCTTTATTTGCCCTCGCTGCGTTTTTTTGCGGCCCAGATGTCCCCGTGACCTCATCACAGGACAGGGCCGGCCTGGTTTCTCTTCTTGGCTAAACACCACATAAACCTTACTGGGTTGGAGAAAACAAAGCCTGTAAGGAGTCAGAGTGCCAGGCTAGCTCTGGCCATCGGCGGCTTCTCTCACAAAAGCTTCAACACTTCGTGGTCCTGAATCCCGAGATATATCCAAGCGTGCCATAGCTATACTACAGACAGATCGTCTGCAACATCAAGGATCAGAGACAGGATTTTGCACTTAATCGCAGTAGATGAGACCCATTTACTCTGTATGTAACCGCTAGTTCTTGTCTCCTCCCCCACCAAGACATCAACCCCACCAAACGACACAGCTTAGCATGCCCAATCCCCAATCTGGCAATCCTTGTGCTAACTTTCTGGCTCCCATTTCTCTAGTCCTTCTTTTCGCCTGTCGGCTCTACGGAAGTCTTCCTCATGCAGACAGCCCTGCCACTCTAAGCCGGGAAGGAGAGAAAGAAAGATGGACCAATGCTTCACGCCTGACTTTTTCTTTTCCTTTTTTCCTCCCTCTCCTTTATTTTCGCCTTTGCTCGGTCAGCCGCTTTCTTGTCCAGTAATATTGCTGCATATTTTCTCTTTTCTTAGTCTAGGCCCAGAGTCTGTCTCATAGCATTGTTCGTTAGTCTTGCCTTTAGCAGCATCACCCACTGCAACTCCAGAGCTGACAGAGACCATATTGGTGGATACAACAGACTCTTTGACAAGAAGCTTGGTTCTACTGCTGCTGTTGTTGTGCTAGCCAGCCCTCGCCTGCTACCAGTCCAAACCCTAACATATGGGGTTTGATTCTACGTCATCGGTCGTAGATCCCACACCCTTCCCTCTTGACCCCCAATTCTGGCTGGATTCCGCTCACTTCAATCCTGTGTAAGTTAAGTTGTGTCTGTTATGTACACATCACACGCCCGCAAGACCACACACCCATATGACATACCCTCTTCCTTGCTATCTTCCCGGCAAGGAAACCGACTCTAGGCTGAGCTTGCTCACGCTTTCTATACCTTCGCTGCGATACACAACTTCTTAGATCATGTGCGCCTTGTCTTCATTCCTTCCTTCCCCTCTACAACGCATTTCCGCTTTTGATTTGGACTTGTTCTACCCTAGCTGCTAGTCCCGTATTAGCTACTTTCTTTCCCCACGGGGAAATGGAAGCCAGTCCGGCTTCCTTTTCTTTCCAACTCGATACACACCTAAATCGATGTAGCAAGAAGAGTTGCTCGTGCGTACGGCTAACTCCACTAGTACGCCCATCGGCTTTGTATTTCCTGATTCTCCAAAACAAGTTGTCCTGCCTGTCCTGCCCCATATCGTACTGTGTTTAGCATCAACCAACCAAGAATTCCCCTCCTCTGCCTAGCCCTTCCGTTCTTTACCATAATCCCTTTTCCTTTCCTTGATTGTGTGAGTCTTTTCTGTATCCAGATGCACGCCTCCCCCTCCCCTCGCTTCACCCCTCCCCTCGCAATGTCCTTCTCTCAACCTGGCACGTTATTTCTTATCGCTCTAGTGGTTTCAAGGTGGGATTTCAACACGCCTTACTTTCTATAAAGCCTGGCTTGCTCCGGCTACCTTGTGCCCCTGATGTTCCTGTTGTTCAAGCCGAATATTGAAACGTTGGTCTTGCCCCATTACTTCATATAAGGCCATTCTTCTGTCTCATCTCTGGAGTTCCTCATGCTCTCATATTGCCTTTTCGATTGTCACTACTTCTTCCGCACTGCTCTGCATGGACTGAACATCTGCACTAGAATCTGCGCCCTCTACGCTTAGGTCACTTGGCGTCTTACACTTCTCCAACCCCACAACAACATCACATTTCTTTCAGGCCTCCTTCCATTATTCCTCACCCCTCACCTGCCAATACCAACATGTCTTCTCATACAACTAACAAGCCTGCTCATGTCAAAGTACGCTTCACTGAACCTCGCCCTCTTGGCGAAACACTAAGTAAAGCTCCTACACCGGTTTACATCCCTCGCTCTGTTCCCGACAGCAGCGACCTCATCAAAACTCTGGACCCCAAGAAGTCGGCCACCGTTCCTCTACCTAGGCCTCCAATGGCTACTCATAATTTGCCCAAGGGGGGTCAATCTGGACTCACGTTTGCTGCCCAGGACAAGCTACCGAAACTCCCAATTCCTAGTCTTGAAGAGACTGTGAAGCGCTATCTTGGTGTTGTCAAGCCTTTGCAAGAGCCCTCAGAGCATGAAGAGACTAAACTTGCAGCGGAAAGATTCCTGGCAGAGGACGGCCCTGAGCTGCAAAAGAAGCTCGTCGAATACGCTGATGGCCAGTCAAGTTATATAGAGCAATTCTGTAAGTAGACCCCCGCTATCCTTTTCTATTTTCTATATGCATGCCACTGTTTTGTTTCTCATAACTTACCAATACATTATGCTAATGCATCCTTCAGGGTACGATTCGTATCTCAACTTTGAGAGTTCGGTCGTCTTCAACCTCAACCCCTTTTTTCTGCTTGAGGACGACCCTACCCCAGCCCGCAATAACCAGGTCACTAGAGCCGCGTCGCTTGTCTACTCATCTTTGGAATTCGTACGGGCTATTCGTCTCGAGGAGCTTCCCCCTGACTCGGTCAAGGGCAAGCCTCTATGTATGCACCAATATTCCAGGCTTTTTGGCACTGCTAGAGTGCCAACAGAGAACGGTTGCAAAATCGAAGCCTACCCCGAGTCCCAGCATATTGTCGTCATGTGCCACGGGCAGTTCTATTGGTTTGACGTGTTGGATGACAACAACGATCTCATTATGGCTGAAAAAGACCTTAGCGTCAACCTGCAAACCATCATCGATGATGCTACACAGCTGCCCATTTTAGAAACAGCCAAGGGCGCACTTGGGCTGCTGACTGCACAAGACCGCAAGCAGTGGGCTCGGTGTCGCCAAGTTTTGTCTCAGGAACAAGGCCGCAACAATGCTGACTGCCTGTCGATGGTTGACTCGGCGCTGTTCATATTGTGTCTCGACTATAACGAGCCTTCTGGCGTGGCCGGCCTGTGCCAAAACATGCTTTGTGGTAGCAGTCAGCTGGAAAAGGGAGTCCAGATTGGTACATGCATCAACCGCTGGTATGACAAGCTGCAGATTATCGTGTGCAAAAACGGTAGCGCGGGCATCAACTTTGAGCATACAGGCGTTGACGGCCACACTGTGCTCCGATTTGCCAGTGATATTTACACAGATACCATCCTGCGCTTTGCACGGTCAATCAACGGACAAGCCCCATCTCTTTGGGCCACCACCAGTCCTGATCCGGCTAAACGTGACCCTGAGAGTTTTGGTGACGTCACTACGACGCCACACAAGCTTGAGTGGGATATTCCAGATTCCCTCAGTTTGGCTGTGCGCTTCTCCGAGGCGCATCTAACAGACCTAGTTATGCAGCATGAGTTCGAGTGTCTTGACTTTGGTGCCTACGGGAAAAACTTCATTACGTCAATGGGATTTTCCCCCGATGCCTTTGTGCAGATGGCCTTTCAGTCGGCGTACTATAGCTTGTACGGACATATAGACTGTACATATGAGCCGGCTATGACAAAGACCTACCTACACGGACGGACAGAGGCCATCCGTACTGTTTCCCAGGAGTCGGTAGACTTTGTACAGACCTTCTGGGGAACTGCCACGTCAGCGGAGGAAAAGGTTGACACGCTTCGGAAGGCATGCCAGCGCCACACTACAACCACCAGGGAGTGTGCCATGGGCAAGGGCTGCGACCGCCATTTGTTTGCTCTGCTTTCTATATGGCGCAAGACAGTCGATGATGAGCTGAATTCGAGCCGTGCTGATTACAGTGAACCATCAGGATATTCAAGCCCGCTAAGCTATTCGGGCGAGTCGATGGATAACAGCGCCCTCGACGATTCTATTCTAGTGCAACGTTTTGAGGAGCACGCCATCAGCGACAACGGTGGAGTTGACGCTACCGATCTTGGCAGGAGTGATATTACAGCCAATGGCCGGCATTCCGACTCAAACGCATCGTCTTTAGACACCGCCGGATATCTAGTATCTGCCGACGGTACCGAAAACACTACTGTTTCTCCGCCTTCAATGGTGGCCCGTAGCCGGGAAAATAGCACAAGCTCACGTGCATCTCGTAGCAGAGATGCCCAACCTCTACCGTCACTATTCGCCGACTCTGGATGGGACCGCCTCAACACTTGTATCCTGTCAACGTCTAACTGCGGCAACCCATCTCTCCGCCAGTTTGGCTTTGGCCCGACATCAGGCAGCGGCTTTGGCATTGGCTACATCATCAAGGACGAGTCGATCTCCATTTGTGTTTCTAGTAAGCACAGACAAACTAGCCGTTTCTTGGGCAACCTAGAAAGCTATCTACTAGAGATACGACGGATGCTGCGCATCACGACACAGCAGTCTAATCTCAAAGCCTCTCGTGCACGGGAAATCGACACGCGAACCCGCAAAAATGCGCCTCGCTCGCAAGCACATGCGCACACCAACGCACACAAAATACCCCCTGCGAAGGCGCGACTTATCCATGGCCGCCAGCTGGATGTTGTGCGTCTCAGAGGTGAATCGCCGAGCGGCACCAGGTCGCCGACAGAGTACAGCATAGCAACCAGTGAAGATTGCCAGGGGGGCTATGGGTTCTTTGATGCCGGGAATTTCCTGCACCCACTTCGGCCGTTGATGGAGGGTAGAGATAGTTCGAGAGATACAAGGCCATCGGAAAGAGCGCAGGAGCAGGCGCGGCGGAGGCGGGATGTTGGCAAGGTGATTCCGCTGGCGGAGTATTAGATGGTTGGTTTTATATTGCAGGCTTTAGCGCACATGATAATTGATTGAAAGGAATTCATGTTGAGGCTGTACCAGACTAAATACTAGATTTGGATGTGAGTGCTGGGTGCTGGGTGCATTCTGCCCATGTCCTGTGAAGGCGGTGAGGCAAATGCAGCAACAGGCAGGTACGCAAGGGGCAGACTATAGCCAATGAAAACGACAGATGAAGATCCACAATCAACGACACGAACAGGCGTGGCGTGGCTACCAAGCTTCAACTTCACAAGTTTTCCATTGACTCAACAGCGCATTGAAAAGTTTTGCCAACACCGCTTTGCTGTCAGTTCGTGCGATCATCAGTCCCGTCCGTAATGTAATTTTTTTCTCGCTTGCTCGGGGTCTGCTAATGCCATCAAACAAATGAGTGACCTCTCGACCGTCCTGCCGTCCTTCCCCACGGCCTCCTTCACCAAGACCCTTCACTCACTAGATCACCACTCCATCACCACCTCCGAGCTGCTCTCCCGCGATGTCTCTACCCTCGCTAAGCTTACGTCGCTGCCTGTGCTCGACCTGCGTCGCTTGACTGCCGCCGTAACCGCCGCCTTGCATGTCTCTCTACGCAGCACGCGTACTACTTCTCTGGCTGGCCTGCTCACCCAACCGCGCTGTGCCAGCGCGCTAATCTCAACCCTTGACGACGATCTGGACGCTTCTCTCGGTGGTGGCGTGCCGGCTGGTCGTGTCACGGAAATAGCCGGCGAGAGTGGCGCCGGCAAGACGCAGCTGCTGCTCTCGCTGATGCTAGCCGTGCAGATGGACGCACCACGCGGTCTCGGCCGCGGCGCGCTGTACATCGCCACCGAAGCGCCGCTAGCTACTCGTCGGCTGGCCCAGATGCTTGCAGCGAACCCCGTGCTACGTGCTTACAACACGGTGCATCGCGGCTTGCGGGCCGTCGGCCTCGACCGCATTGCGAGCGCGTCCACGCCAGACCTCGAGAGCCAGGAGCATATCCTAGCCTACCAGGTGCCTGTCATGGTCGAGCGACTAGACATTGGCCTGCTAGTCATTGACTCGGTCGCAGCCAACTACCGAGTCGAGTATGATCGTGGAGGCGACGCGTTGAGTGCCCGTGGCGCCGAGCTATCGCGACTGGGCCAGACACTCCGCGGGCTTGCTGAGAGGCTAGGCATTGCCATCGTCGTGGCGAACCAGGTGGCTGATCGGCTAGGTGCGCTGACGGGCGTAGGCCTGACACAGTCCCAGGCAAGCAGCTATGGCGATGTGGGAGCAAGCCAAGCGAGCAGGGACAGTACTAGCACAGACGATGGCGCGGCGGCGGGTGAACTGTCCGAAGACGTCCCCTGGGGCTTGCCGACGGCTTCGGCACAGGCAGAGCCGCTGCCCATTCCAGCGTTGGAGCTAGACCACCAGCACCGCTTCTTCACCGGCTGGGGCGATGATCCCATAATTCTGGGCAACGAGGGCTTGAAGACACCGGCGCTGGGGCTGGTGTGGTCCACTCAGGTAGCCATGCGTATTGCGCTAATCTTGCAGCCGGTTTATGGGCAGAGGGGGCCAAGCGATGACCAGTACGGAGATGGCCGCGAAAGGGGCGATGTTACAGTCAGAAGCTCGTGGAGGCGGTTCATGAAGGTGGTCTTTGCTCCGCATGTCAAGGCAGCATCTTGCGGGGTTAGCCAGGCGGTGGAATATCAAGTTGTAGCAGCGGGACTCAAGGCAGTGGTACAGAAGGAGGAGGAGGAGGAGGAGGAGGAGGAGGATGAGGAGCGGGCTAGCTAGTTGAAAGAACCAGGCCGCCTGGCGGGCGGGGTCAATAATGGTGGGTGGGTGGGTGGGTATTCTTCTCTTTTCATTGTAGCTAGTTACTATCTTCTATCTATATTCCTACAGCCGTGGCTTTTAACATCATGTCATGCCTCTACTTTCCAATTTCCCTCCTCTTTCTCCGCCTCGCCTTCTCCCTCCCTCCGTCTACTCGTTCGGATGCGGGAACTCATCGTCTAGCTGTAATCTCACACCCACATTCATGCTGATCAACTCCTGGACCAGCAGCTTCGCAGCATATGGCATAGTCATCTTCGTCACCTCGCCAGTCGAGTCACACGTAGTGCAGTAGCCCTTGTAACCAAACAGCCCGCAGCGCTGACAAATATCGATTTGCACGGCATCCGACGACAGCATTAGCCGCTCTAGCAACAGCTGCGAGGCTCCGTAGGCAATCAAACAATCACGCTCCATTTCACCCAAACGCAGACCACCCTCGCGCGACCTACCCTCGGTGGGCTGGCGGGTCAGTGAGGCTCGTGGGCCCGTTGATCGCGAGTGCATCTTGTCCTGCACCATGTGCTTGAGACGCTGATAGTAGATGGGCCCATTGTACAGATAAGCCTCGAACGGCTCGCCGGTGATGCCCGATGTGAAATAGTCCTTGCCCTCCCACGAAAAGCCGTGTTCGACCAACACACGGCCCATTTCCTCAACAGGGTGTGAACGGAAGGCATCACCAAACCCGTAGTCCTTGCGGCCATCGAGCACTGATGCCTTGCCCGTCAAACACTCGATAAGCTTGCCAACCGTCATACGCGACGGGAAACCGTGTGGATTCATGATAATATCAGGCACAAGGCCGGCATCGCTGAACGGCAAATCCTCTTGATCAACAATAATGCCCACGACACCCTTTTGGCCGTGGCGTGATGAGAACTTGTCGCCCAGCTCGGGTCGCCGTGTCTGGCGCGTCTGCACCTTGACGACCACGGTATCCTTTTCTGTGCTCGACAGCATGACCTTGTCAATGTAGCTAGGATCGGGAGTGCGATACGTGGTGCTCGAGTCGCGATACTCGCTGGGGCCACGATCAGCACCGATACCCGTGGAGGCTTGGTCAATGGGTGTTTCCTTCTTGATCATAACCTCGCCAGCCCGCACACGATAGCCGACAGTGGCCAGACCATCGTCGTCGAGGGCCTCGTCGCGGGCAACGCGGCGCCGGCTCTCGCCCTCGCCCTCATTAACAGGGCGTCCAAGCTGCTCTTGTCGGCCATTGGCGTATTTCTGGAGCTCCGTAGTGTACTTTTTGAACACTTGGCAGCGGCCGAAGCCACGATCAATAGAGGCCTTGTTGAGAACTAAAGCATCCTCGATATCGTATCCAGAATACGACATGACTACGACAGTGGCGTTTTGGCCAGCAGGTAGGCGGTCGTACCGCACCAGCTCGATAGTCTTTGAGATGACCATTGGCCGTTGGGGGTACACAAGAGTATATAGCAAAGTATCGATACGGTTGAACTGGTTGTAGGCAATAGCACCAATAGCCTGCTTACCCATGGCACATTGGTACGTGTTTCTGGGCGACTGGTTGTGGTGCGGGAAAGGAATCAAGCCAGCCACAGCCCCAAGCAACGTAAAGGGCTCGATCTCCATGTGGGTTGACGAGTTGGTGAGATGGTCCTCATTAAGGGCCACCAGTGTATCGTTCTCCTCATTGACATCCAGATACTCGACCACTCCGTGCTTGAGGAAGTCATCAAAAGTAGCCTTGCCAAGCTGCAGCAGCCGCAGGTGCTCGGCCTTGAGATTGGACTTGCCGTTGTTGACAATAATGTAGGGCCGGCAAATGCGGCCTTCGTCGGTGGCAATGTGTACGGCAGAAAAGTGCGAGTTCATATGCACACTGACAAAGGGCGAGATCCAGCCCTTGCGACGCAGAGCGCGGAACTTTGCAGTGAACTGCTTAGGGTACCGAGTCAGCGCCAGCGGTGTTCCGTTGATGTGGATGATGTAGTTGCCGGGCTGGTGCATTTCTTGGCCCGTGAAGTTGCGGATAGACTCAGCGGTAGGGTCGATAGTAAAAACCCACCGCTTAACAGGCTCCTCGTCAACGTTGGTGGTGATGTGGGTCATAAGCGCCAAGTTCTTGACTAGACCACAAGCCTCACCCTCGGGGGTATCTGATGTGCACAGCATACCCCACTGTGACGGCTGCAGAGCACGTGGTCCCGAAACCTTGCGGGTCTTTTCAAACTGTGACGAGATTCGTGTCATCATACCCAGGGCGGCAATGTAGCTCAGTCGCGAGAGCACGTGGGTGACACCTGCACGGTTCATATTGAAACGCTTGACGTTCCAGTTTCCTGTCTGGATGGCACGGTTAAGGCCCTGCCCAATACTATTGGCATGATTACTAATAATATTGACGGGGTCGAGGGCAATGGCGCGGTTGTTCTTCTTGAGGTACTTGTCGATGCTCATCTTGACCTCAGACATGAAGCGTTTGAACAGATCCTCAAATAGGAGTGATAGTAGCTGGCCGGCTAATTCAAGGCGCTTATTTCCGACAAAGTCGCGATCGTCAACCAGGGTAGGGTTGTGCATGGCAAACAGTACACGTCGTGTCATCAGGGCAATGTAGATGGCCTTGGGATAGAAGTCTAGGCCCTCAATGGGCACATGGGCAATGATCAGATTGGCCAGTGCATCCAGACCCTCCTCGACATGGTTGCGGCGCATTTGAGGCCCTCCGGGCATCCTTCTACCGCCCATCTTGACTCTAGCACCGACATATTCAAGTGCCTGTTGCTGGGTAAAGACCCCAGCCTTGGTAGCCTCTTCAAAGTTGACGGCAAACGAGTCCTGGTACCGACCGTCAGAGCCACAGACGAGGGCCATGATCTCAAGATCCGAGAGGCCACCCATTGCCTTGAGGACAATAACAATGGGCACGGCTTCGACTAGAATGTTGTGAGACAGCACAATGCGGTCCTTTTTGAACTGCACATAGGTCTTGGATTTACGCTCATGTGTGGAACTAGTGACTGAGGCCGAGATGATGTTGTTCTTTTCGTCGGCCTCGACGATGACTCGGTTCTTGCTCAGCTGCTCCTGGATCAGAATAACCTTTTCGGTGCCTCCGACAATGAAATAGCCACCAGGGTCAAGCGGGCATTCATTCATAGCCTCCATCTGCGAGTTGTTGGCGCCACTGAGCCAGCACTTGGAACTACGCAGCATAACTGGCATGCGGCCAAGACGGATGTTTTTGCGCACAACGCGCTGCCTTTCGCGAATGAAGGCAATGTCGACAAAGATGGGTGCACTGTAGGTCATATCACGGAGACGGCATTCCATGGGAGTAACTTCGCTGTTGGGGGGGAAATCGGATTCGTCCTGACGGTTGGGGCGCTGGACACGAATATCGAGGAATCTAGGGAGCTGGGCGTTAGCCAACGGCACAGGATGGGGG
>NETT01000356.1:1719-25303 GCA_003449175.1 Ceratocystis smalleyi
GGGCGCAAAAGGCGAGTCGTAAAAAACAAAGGGACCAAGAAGCACATACTGATCTGATTCTCAACAAAGGCTCTAGAAAGCTGTGCCATCAGACTGTCGGGGTATTTCAATGGCTTGCGGGAGATGATGCCAGCGCGGCGCTTGCGACTAGCATAAAGGGGCCCATGATGATTTGTGACATCGTTAGGAGCCCATTCAGATGTCAATTCAGTAGCTGGAACTAGAGCCGCCATGATGATTAATTTCTATCCAGCGCAAAAGTTTGTGCTAGTTTTCGATTGACAGAAATGGTTCCGAATACAAAGAAACAGCGGCGCAAAAGCCCCCGAGATCCAGGATATTGTCGAGTTTTGGCTGAGGGTGTGATGGTGACAAGACGCAAGATATTGTAGCAGTAGGTATAGCGGTCGCAGGTTTTTTCCTGGGATTTTCCAATACGACAGCTATTAGAAATTCAAATAAGCCAAGGCGAGCGAGCACTTCGAGAATTCGAGTCGGTTGACTGCTTAGTGAGTAGTGCCAAGTATACGGTATGAGGAGAAAGTCCAAGCGAAGCCGCACAGGGAGCAGGCTTGGGGACAAACGAACGGTGTACTAAAAGAACGTCGGGAGATGTAGATAGCCGTAGTTCCGTCAAGAGAAGAAAAGGTAGAAAAAAAAAATACAAAGAAAAAAATGAAGGGCAAAATCAAAAGAAGACCCAGGAGGAAGAGAAAGAGGCAATGGGCTGGTTGGATGTCGTGGTACAGATATTATATGCAGCAGAGCAGTCGCAGTGGTTAGTATATTATTTTATCGACCGTGCTGAATAAGGGGTCTTCTTTGCGAATCTTGCCCCTGGTATTGTTCGCTGGCTGTTGCTGACTTTAAGGGCAAAACGGCGTGAACAAGAAGTCAAGGGGGGGTTTTTCAGATGGAATAATACACAGCAACTAGCGGTCCGGCTACCTCAAGAAACGCGAATTGACAGGCAGTAAAGAAAAAAACAAATGGAAAAAGCGTAAAATAAAGCCGGGTCAACGTCAAGAGCTGAGCTTCTCTATTGTGTTGATGTTTCAACGTGTGCCGTTGCGTGGTGTTGTGATGGATGTTGTGTGGCCTGGCCCTGAAGCAGGCATAAGCATGGAAGTGCAACGCTGGAAAGGAACAAGAAGAGAAAAAGAAAAAGACCTGGGGATCCCGGTGAATTGGGGATCACAAGCAAGCCCTGTAATGGTGGCGACAACAGATGGGAGGGCTGTGACAAGGTCAGAATAGGAGGGGAAATAGGTAGAGGAAAAAGAAGGAAAAGAGAAATGAAAAGAGAAATTTTTGAGCAGCAGAGAATGAAGATGCAGGTGACTGGGAAAAAAAATCAGTGCAAATTCTTTTTCAAGAAAGAGCATCTACTGCCACTGAAAGTAAAGTGAGGTTTCCCGGCTCTGAATCCTAGAGGTACTTACATGTACTTGCATACCGCCATACACGCAGATGTACACATTAATACATTGGAGTACAATACAGTACACGGACAGATAAATACACGCAGGCGTCTGAGAGAGGAATGACAATCGTTGCAATAGCTTTCGCGGCCCCCTATTCGCTGTCCGTTGCTACATACATGCAGATATAGGCAGGTACCTTTTCTCGTCTGAGGCAGCTTCCTTCTCCAGTTGCCGCAAAGCCCTACTACCCCACTCACTGAAGAGGTGCCTCTCAGCTTCCAACAGTCTCCCTCTATCTTCACACCTTGTCCTTTCTCTGCCCTGCGCCGCATTGCTGATACTAGCAGGCCAGTGGCCCAAGAACTCGCTCTGTCTGATTCACCTTCATAAACTTCTGTTTTGGGGCATTTTTCTGAAAAAATCCTCCACGGGCGGCTCGACGCGTGTCAAGCCTGCTTCGCTATAATTTAGGACATGCCAAACCAGCAATTGCCACCAGGAAGGCCACAGTGCTGTAGGGTAGCCCGCTTGTATTTTACGGGTGTCTTATACTCCGTGAACACGCTAATACGCAAAAGGGGGCGCCTACATCCAGTCTAGATAAGACTTGCACAACGGCCTGCCTTCTACTGGAATCCTCAGACCAGACCGAAAGCAACTCTCTGTGACTCGCTCTAGAAGGAAAAAAAATTTGACCGGTCGGCCGGTACTTATAGGGGCAAAAGCCAGCACAGGAGAAACGGCCTCCCGCATCCCCCGTGCCCTTGTGTATTTGGCTCGGGTGTCCTCCCCTCCTCCAAGCTCGGAAACAGGGGAATAAACACTGCCTCCAGCTACATATACGCAAGCTTGAACTTGAGCATTAGCTTTCCTCCCTTCTTGTTCTTCTTTCTCTCTCAATCCTAATTCTCTCACTCCGACTCGCTTGTATCCTTCTCATTTCACCCGTATTCTGCAACTCTTGTTCCCCAACTCAGTTCCTTCTAGTTTTCGGAGCCCTTCTGTTTTGTCCCCTCTCCTTTTCCTGCGTTCCTCTATCCTCACCCAGGCAAAGGTATGAGCCTATATTCTAATCACTAGCTTGATCGCTCTAAGCTCCACAGAGCTTAACCTGGCAGTTTAACGTCGGCCTAGCTTGGGCTGGTCTGACTTGTGGAGACCAAGCTCGCGTTTCCATTGGTTGCTTGTTACTTAGCATTTCGCGTTCTCCTTGTCTAAATTCGAAAGCTGCCCCACCTTCCTTTCACTCACAAAATAGCAGATGCCACATATTTCAAGCCTTGGGAGTAGCATTTTCGTTCACGAAGTTTGTCGGATCCTTGGGTTTTGCAGCAGATTTTGAATGTGACGGAGCCAGACCTGTAGCGCATCTCTCCTGACCTTTACCTGCTGTTCCGGTCGCCTTTTCACTCGCATAGTAGAAGCTTGAAACCGTGAATGCCTGCCTATCTGCCGCGACAACCACCGTCACGACTGGCTGTATATGTCTCTCCCCCTTATACACTCAGGCCAAGGGAGATACGCATCAAGCTTTGGCTTCCATCTGTCTACCATTCAGTTCACTCAGCCCAATGCTTCAAGCAATGCGGCTTTCCGCTTGGACTTTTCAGTCTCCTCCAGCCTCAATTGACGCCACGCCAGCTACCAAGCCATTTTCCTCCGATGATTGTCACAAGTTTAAAAAATAAAAATAAAAAACAGAACCAAAATAGTGCTTAGCTTGCATGTGATTGTGCTGCGCTGGAAAACAGAGCAACCCTAATGGTCAATCTTGCTCTGCCCCTTACATGTGGCGCATCGATAGTGGTTTGTGGCTGAGTCTGACATTGTGTGGCACACCGAACGTCATCGAAAGTTCGCCCATATGATCAGGCGTTCGGGACAAGACATTTGGTCGCATTCAACAGACGACGTTCTCTGGTATTTTTACGCCTCCTTTACATCCCATCATAAACTCGATATTTTCCTGCAACTGACAGTATTTCTCTCAATTGCCGATATTTCTTTTTTGTCCTCATATTCTCCATCTGCTCGCCATGTCAACAGCCAAGTACACCAAGGCTCCCACTGCCGATCCCGATGAATATAGAACCGCTCCCCCGTCCTACCAGGCTGCCGCCGGATCCTCGTCCACAGCTTCGGATGGAGTTTTCGGCGCGCCACGTACCAGTGAGGACAATATTCCCGATGACTTCAAGGTAAGTTGCGTTACCCTCCCTCTTTGGAGACGCGGTTTCTCGCTCTTTTTGCCTCGTGCTTTTGGCGCGCATCTACCACTAAGCGTTGTAAATGAACGAATAAAACCCCGCGCAGAGCTAGACCCAAGATCAATCGCTAACAACTTCATATAGTTCGGCGGCTCGGTGGCGGAAGCCACTATCGATATCCGCAACCAGTTTGTCCGCAAGGTGTATGCTATCCTCACAGCCCAGTTCATCGCAACTGCTATCACCAGCTCTCTAAGTTTCTGGAGCGATGGTTACAAGCTATGGGTGCAGTCGCATCCCGGTCTTGTCTTTGTATCAGTACGTTTTTCTCTTGTCGGGTGTTTTCTTCCCTCGCCGTATTCCTATGTTCCGTCGAACTAATCACCTTTTTCTTTCCTCAGATGTTTGCCGCCATCGGCTTCATGGCCGCCACCTACTGGAAGCGCAAATCGTACCCGATGAACCTTGTTCTTCTCAGTGCCTTCACCCTCACTGAAGCATACACTATCAGCGTCATCGTCTCGTTCTATGATATTGGCCTCGTCGTCAACGCCACCCTAATCACCGCCGGAATGTTCATTTTCCTGACCGCCTTCGCCTGCCAGACTACGTACGACTTCACCTCCTGGGTGCCCTACGTATCCGGTCTACTCTGGGGTCTTATTCTCTTCAGCTTCATGTACATGTTCTTCCCCTACAGCTCGACCGGCGAGCTAATCTACGGTGGCGCTGCCGCGCTCATTTTCTCTGCCTACATCCTCATTGACACCCAGATGGTCCTGCGCAAGTTTCACGTGGAGGAGGAAATCGCAGCCGCTATCACACTCTATCTCGACTTGATCAACCTATTCCTAGCTATTCTACGTATTTTGAACAGCCAGAATGACAACTAAACGGCGCCGTGATTGCTGATAATTTACGCACTGATCCAACAACCACAGAATATCACAAAGGACTTTGCGACAAACAACCGAGCCGCCTTCATCCCTTCTTGTTCAACAGAAAGTTTCCAACTCTAGCCCAGAGTGACGGTTTGATGCTCTTCTACTTGGTTTCTTGTCCCTTCACTCGTCCTCGTCACTGCAGTTCGGCATGCTTTCATATGCTCTAGTTTTTCTTCCCACTTCATTAATATATTAGTTATCATGATCTTCAGCCTGGCTTTCTTCTGAATAACCTTTCAAGGAACATTCTCCAGCTTAATTTGTCTCGTTGATCAGTTCGACATGCCTCGCCGACACACTCATTAATCAATGAAATGACACGCCGTAAACTGTTGATCTAGAAATAAAAACAAAGAACTTGAGAATAAAAAGTAAAATGGGGAATATGAATGGTTAACAAAGTAATAACAGAAAAGACAAGAGGCAGTACCTATCCTGTCTCTCACCCCTTCTTAATAACATTAGAAAACCCAACGCCAGTACAGGATACGAGATAGAAAAGTGTTCCCAGGCCACTGCAAGGGACTAGGACAAATTCCACCGCGCATTTTCCGATTCAAAAGGTATAACGCAGAGGCAAGAAAAACATACGGCAAGAAAAGACAGGCAGGACGAAAAGAGAGGCGGGGCAAAACCAACGAGCTCGAAAGAAAAACAGCAGCAAAAGTGATGGCTAAGAGCGGGCGGGCAGGGCTTACTACTCTGCTTCACTTTATTGAGGCACTTTTACTGGGTCTCGTTTCCGACTTCACTGGCTGATGTGTTGGCAGCAACCTCGCGGCGCATGCGCTCCTCAATCTCTCTGAGCTGGGATTCCCGGGCAAGCAGCTCCTGGCGCTTCTCATTAATCTCGCGCTGGACCTTAACCTCAATTTCGCGCAGCTTCTCTTCCTCGCGACGGAGCTGCTCTTCCTTGAGGCGCACAGACTGTGTGGCTAGGTCCTCGGGGTTCATCGACGAATCCCTATTTTCAAAAGTTAGCATTGAAGAAATCCAGGCTTGGGGTAAAGGGAATGAGACATACGCTCCGGCACCGCCCTCGACGCTCTTGCTAAGCTTCTCGGTACGGTAGTTCTCGTAGAGGAAGTCGTGGGTAATCTCCTTTAGGTCCGCCAAATGGCTGTGCAGTAGGGCTGAGCGAATAGCCAAAAAGTCAGAGTGACGCGGGTTGTCAACCTCGACAACACCCCAAGGGTACTGACGAGCGCGGGCTTTCCGGCCGCCAATTTCAATGACCTCCTCGGAGCCAACAATGGCAAAGGGCATAAGACCACGGAGCTCCGAGTTCTCCTCGACTGTGTCCTCGTCGTCCTCCTCAATATCGTAGGGGAAGTTGTATACAGGGATACGGTAGTGCTCAATGTCCTCCATGACTAGCTTCTTGGACTCAGCCAGCTCGGTAGGGGTTAGGGTGTCGGCACGACCAATAACGGGGATGACGTTGACGCGGGGAGCGAGGCGCTTCATGAGCTCGATATCCAGCTCGCGGAGACTACATTAAAAATAGTTAAATTAGGTGGTCCGGTTGCCTTGGCATGCGTGATTTGGTATCAAATAGCACAGCTGCGGATTGCGACTTACCCATGACCGGTAGGGGTGATAAAGTAGAGCATGGCGTGGACACGGTTGTCTCTGAAGCGAGGGTTACGCTTGATGCGCGACTCTTCGGATAGAATGTGGTCGTATTGGCGCTCGAGGTAGCCAACAATCTCAGAGAAACTGGGAGTTCAATAATCAGTATCACGGCAGAGCAAGACAAGGGCTGAACGACTCGTACCTGGCCTCATTGTCAATCTGGTCGCCAAATCCAGGGGTGTCGACAATGGTCAGAGAAATGCGGCTGCCTTCCTCGTCGAGCTCCAGTTCTGTGGACGATTAGTGTTAGCGGTTTCAACCTGGAGTTTGTTTCTTCCAGACGCCGGGCTGTATCGTACCAACGGTGATAGGGGTGATCTTGACGCCTTCCTCGACGTGAGCAGTGTTCGGATCATCGCAGTCCTTATGGGAGAGGACAGTCTTGCCGCAAAGAGTGTTGACGAAAGTAGTTCTGCCTATTGGAGAGAAAAGGGGGTCGGAGGTTAGCTTTACTAAATTCCAATCAACTAGTGCTGAGTCGTTTACCAATGGACGAAGATGCCGGGCAGTACAATAGGGGAAAACTGCAGATGCCGTGGCAGAATGGGAGTGTGGCTTGACTTACCGGTACCAGAAGCGCCGCACACCATCAGGCAGAACTGAATGCCCTTCTTGACATTCTTCTTTCTACGGATCATCTAGATGGGAGCGTAAAGTTAGTTGACATGGCCATGTGCAAGAGAGCAAAAGCCCGAGCTGGCTGTGCTGTGCGGGTGTTTTCGCCACAGGCACTGTTGTTGTTGTTGTTGTTGTTGTTGACGATGGCCGAATTGCAAAATATGAGCACTTGGTCGCAGCTTCTCAGATCCATCGCCAATTGAAGAATCCGGGTGAGATGGATCAATTTTGACGTGATGCCGAATTGAAACAGCCGGGACAGCAACATGACTACTGCCAATACCACCGGGCAAAAATAGGGGAAAAGGCTGTCGACATAATGGTCAAGTCTGTGGGTGATAGGCGTGATGGGGACGACGTACAGTTGCGGAAGACATGTAAGTAGTATTAATTGGGGTGAAATAATTAAAATGTGAAGAATCAGCAAAAGAATGTGAAATAGAAGAAGCGAAGGAAAAAAGAAAAAGAAAACAATCGAAAGTCGTAGTCGTCGTTGGTCGTTGAGGTACAGTTATCACCAGCGTCAAGCTTTCCCTGGGGATAAAGAGGGAGGTAGGGAGGAAGAGTGGAAGAAGTGGGTTCTTGGGGGTGGGTAAGAAAGATAGAGAACGACAAAAGGGAGGAAGAAGGCAGAATCCAAGCTCTTGTTGTCTTTTTTGGGAGGAGACAAGAGCGGTGGGTCGTGGGCTGTTTGCCAGGTCTTAGTGGAGAGAAAAGGAGCAAGCACAGAGGGTTTCAGAGTAGTAGTAGCCTGTAATCTGGCGAGCTGTGTGCTGTAATGCTCCGTTATACAGGGCTTGATACAGTGACACCAGGACCAAAAATCAACAGCCAGCGAACCAACCACCCCTGGCTCTTCTTATGGCAGGAGGGAAATAAAGGGGGAGGGGAAAGTGATGGATGGGGAAAATGGGCAACAGTAAGCAAGCCCATCGATGGAGGAAGGAGCCAAAAAGGCACCAGGAACAGGACAAGAGACAGGGAGGCACGACTTTCAGCGACTTGCAGCGGCTTTCAGCGTCTTTCAGAAACCTTTGGCAACTTTCAGCAAGCTTCGATATTAATTGGACGATAAAAGAAAAAAGACAGGCAAACGAGCAGAGTAGCGAGTGGGTGGCGATGGCCAGATACCTGGGCGTACGAGAAGGCATACAGAGCCTACTGGTCCCATCTACATCGTGCAAGCGTGTCACTGAGAAGAAAAAACCAACAACAACGACTACTGCTACTCCTACCACCTCAGGAGGCTGAATGGATTGGGATTGCAGGATAACCCTCGTAGCTCGACAAGATTTAGTACAACATCGACCCACTGGATCATGTATTCACATAAAAGTGAGCAAGGAATTTCAGGGGTGGCCACAGATCTCGACAGTAGCACGACGATGGAATCAGAGTGCCTGGGGGACTTAGGGTTAACTCTGACCACTTACAATTTTATCTCGTTTTTCCCCACAAAACATTTCATCCGTCCTGTCCGTCTGTGTTGTTTGGTGTTCTGATGTTCCGTCTACCCTCTCCATCTTCGTCTCTATCTGCAAGCCGGCAGATAGGACACTTCAATGTTCGTGTTCCTGAAAGCGCGTGGATGGATGGCTTTAGTGTTGGGACCAGCAAAGGACCCTGGCGTAAGGAAGCCCCCTGTTACAAGAGGCTATAGCTTCTGCACACGTGACAGCTCACGTGATTGACGGCAAAGCACAGTATTTTGGCCAGTGCAAATACAGTAGCAAACAGTACGCATGTGTCGCTCCTGGGCCTGGGATGCGATTTAAAACATCAACAAGCTTGCTAACCACGAGCTGCTAGCATCAACTGTTGGTGATCATTTTACGTACTACACCGAATGCAGTCTCTTTTCTTTGTCTTCCTGGTCTGGTTGATTGCTTCTGACGCTCAGGATATTTTCGGTCTTGGCCTATGCAGTCAGCACTAGCTGTCCCTGTTGTTATTTGCTGTTTTACAACACTTGTGGCTGCAGGCAGCACTTTTCCCTCAGCCCTGCTTTGATTACAGAGCTTCCACAAAGACCCCAAAGCCTAGGAAGGAAAGCCTTTAAATAGCTCGAGTTTGACGTCACCGGCGACGGCTGCGAATCATTTGGACTTGCTGTCTTGTCTTGATCAAGCGAGGCGCTCGCTACTGTTTGTATTTTAGCTACTGTCTTTTGCTAGCTGCTCTTTTCTTGATCTTGTCTATCACTGTCTCCCATAGTCATGCGGTGGTAATCTACCGGTATTGCTCTTTGTCGTTATCTCATCGCATCTTGGTCAACGGGCTACCCGTATCAAAAGCGTGTGGTCGAGCCGGCCAAGCCAAGTAACCCGCGCTGACTTTGCGTTCTTCCAGAGCCCAATCACAGGCGTACACCCACAAGTCACGATTCATATCCACATTTCAATCTTATACAACTTGGGCTGCCACCTCTACTCCCATCATCTCTCACCATGAACGTCCGCCCTCAGATTGAACCTGCGGTCGCAACCCAGGTACTATCCGCTTCCTTCAACAACGACCGGTCGTGCTTTGCTGTTGGCCTTAACACGGGCATCTGCAGTATGTTGTCAATACCCTAGCCTCCAAGAATCCCGGGTGTATTTGTATTTCGTCCATCGTATACTCTCTGTTATTTGTCGTGTTGTGTGTAGTGGCTGACCAAGGCTTTTTCAGTCTTCCATACAAAGTCGTGCTTGATGAAGGCATCCCGCGGTATGTGATTTGCTTCGTTTCCCCCTGGCTTGGACACACTACTAATGGTGTTTCTGTCATCCTAGACTTTAATGCTGGTATTGGCCTGGTACAGATGATGAATAGCTCCAACTATCTTGCCCTGGTTGGCGGCGGACGGCAACCCAAGTTTTCCAACAACAAGGTAAGTAGGCCTCCACGAGGAACGACAACGGCGAGGGGTGGCTATTGCTGACACACAGGCATACACAGGTTGTTATATGGGATGACATGCGTGGCAGTATTGCCTTGGAGATATCATCTTTGACCCCTGTTCGCGGAGTGAAGCTCTCACGAACCCACATAGTCGTTGTGCTTCAAAACCGTGTATCAATCTATGCCTTCAAGAAAAACAACCCCATTCTTAGCGAAAACGAAACCGTAGACAACCCACTAGGGGTGTGTGCGCTATCGGACCGCCATGTTGCCTTCCCTGGCCGTCAGGCTGGCCACATCAACTTGGTGGACTTGAAGGAGCTAAACGTCAGCATTATCCCGGCACATTCTAGTAGTCTGCGGGATTTGCAATTTAGTCCAGACGGCGAGATGATCGCCACGGCTAGTGAAACGGTATGTACATCTAGTTTGCACGTACACAACATGTGCTTGAGGGGTGTTCTAACAAGCCTTTAGGGCACGTTGATTCGCGTCTTTGCGACATCCACGGGTGCCCGTGTAGCCGAACTGCGACGTGGAATAGACCCTGCTCGTATCTTTTCCATTGCCTTTAGTCCTTCGGGAACACTGCTGGCCTGTACCTCGGACAAGGCGACTCTTCACGTCTTTGACATCCCGCACCCCACGCGGTCCATAGCTCGCAAGAGCCCCTCTCCCCCCGGACTGCCCTCATCATCGCCAACATCTCTTTTGCCTAGCGCCGGAGACGGGAGCGGCCGAGGAAAATGGGGAATCCTCTCGCGGCTGCCACTGATGCCACGGGCGTTCTCTGATGTATATTCTTTTGCACAAGCGCCCTTTGAGACAGGCGATGAGTCGCTGGTCGGTGGGTTGCCGGTTTCAGAAACCACGACACTAGGCACTACGAGGCCAGCCAAGGGGTTGATTGGGTGGATCAGCGACGAGTCGATTGTGGTTATTGGTGCGGGTCACGATGCGCGCTGGGAGAAGTTTAGCCTGAGCGTGGGGCAAGACGGGCGACGACAGCTGTTGCGGGATAACTGGAAGAAGTATCTGGGACATTCATGAGTGGCCATGCTTTTCGGCGCCTTTGAAGGGTCAACTGCGTCAAGTTGTGTGTTTTCTTTATCCGCTGTTCTTGCTTTATTCTTTTGTTTCTTTTGGGGGGGGGGGGGGGACTTTCCTGCCGAATCTATACTATGCTATGTTATGTTGCGTTACTCTATATGCGATTTGTTACTCCCTTCGTTAGAAACAGACATTAATAAATATTGTTATCTTTTCTTCAATTTTGCAGATGCATGGCCAGTGGAGGACTTGCAAAACCCTATAGGCGTATTATATGTAAGCAGAAGAGTGTTTATGGCGACCGACTCCGCGTTTCATGGCGACGTCTTATTGCATCACTATTACGGTCTTGTTCGGAATCTGTTCTTCGCCGTGGCGACCGATCTCTATTCCGATCTTGATTGGAATGCCTGTCATGACCGTGGCGCCTGCTGGAGTCTTTTTTGCCACTTGAACGCTCACGGCTGGTGTCTTGGTGCCTATCTCTACCTCTGTCTCTCGTAGACCTGCTATCCCTAGAGGCTTTATCGTACGAACTAGGATGTCGATGGCGCTCTTTGTCGCTGTCTAGTCGGTAGCTGTCGTTGTAATTGGTGTGGCGAGTGTCGGGAGAACGTTCACGGCGTTTACTTCTCTTTTCTCTCTCGCTGCGTTTGTAGCTCGAGTCCATGTCAACATCGCCGTCGGCATCGCGGTGGGAGCGATGAGAGTCACGGGCTGACCCACGGTCTCGTTTGCTTTTACGGTCTCCGTCCTTGTCCTTGTCTCTGTCTTCATCCCGAGTCCTGTGCCCGTCGTTGCCATCGCGCCGTGATGATTTGCGGTGTTGGTGTCTCCTCTCTTTGCCCCGGTCTGGCCGGCTTCCACTGTTTTTCTGCAGCGCCAGGGCTTCTTCGATTTCTTTCTTTTTCTCCTCGATCAAGAATTCCTTCATGGGATCTTCGTCGTCGTGTTCTTGGACCAACAAAGCTAGCTCTTTCTCTTCTTTGAGCATTGGACGATGCCGTCTACCTTCCTTGTCTGTGTCGTCTTCATCCCCACTGCCGGCCTCGCTCATGTCAGTGTCGGCTGGTTGGCCGGCCTGGCGCTGCATGGTTTCCCAGTCAACCTTGCCTTCGTTGGGGTCTTCATCGTCGCGGAACTTGTAGCGCGCATGGTCAACGCTGATCATACGACTACCAATGGTGGCCCCGCCAAGATTGTCGACAGCTAAATCTGTGCTCCGCTGGTCTTCGTACTTGAGCCAGCCGAAGCCGCGTGACTTTCCGGTCTCTTTGTCGCGGGCGAGCTTGATGAAGACGGGGTCGCCAAACTGGGAGAAGATGGTGATTATGTCTCCTTCCGAGAGCGCGAGGGGAAGGCCGCCGAAGTAGACGAAGGCAGTGTCGCGATAGTCGACATGCCAAGAAGCATTGGGAGAGCTGGCCACGCGGTTAGTTCTTGCCTAGTGTCTGGTAGAGGTTGCAACAAGAAAGTCTGGGAGCAGGCTTACATTCCATTTTCGATTTCTTTCTGGTTGAGGGCTTGGATCGCGCGGATTTTGTTCATGGTGGGTGAAGGCAGCTCATGAAGGTGCGAAAAAGGCGGGAAGTTTGTGGGTAATTGTCGCCGTGACGTTTTGTGTTATGCCATTCGTGTATGGGAGAGCGCAAGGCTGACAAACAGGCCTAGAAAAGTTCGCGACAAACTTGGCATCTCACTTGACATGCTTCAGTAAGACAAGGCTTTGGCTGGCTATTTACAGGCTTTGTTTGCTGGCCTGTGCGCTGAAAGAAGCTTTGTTAGGCTGTGCTGTCGAAGAGCTTAGCGGGGTCTCAAGCTTGGGCACTATAACTTCAAGGGTCTTTACTGGCCAAGGAGACTCTTGAGCTCTGAAGTTAGTGGATGCTAGGGGTGTCTCTGTGCTGTAGTGCTGGTGCGGCGTGCTGATCGCTGTTTAGGCCTCCTTTAAGCCTTGGACAGAATGGGGGTTGCTTCGTTCAGGGACTTTATTTGACACCAAGCTTCGATGTCTTCTTTTCCTTTGGCCAGCTAGACGAGACGTCATTCAATATCGAGATTCTTCAACACGCCTTAGAGACGAAACGAGGCCAGACTAGCAAAAGACGGCAGCGCGGCACGATTGACACGACTTGAGTCGACTTCCTCCTCTCCCCAAAGACCCCCTCTCATTGTCTCGAGTTGCCCACGATACGCCCGCCACCTTCACTCCTGGCCTAGAAAGCCCGGTCCCGGAATCCCCATTGCTCTTGCCACCTAACGCTGCATATCCCGTTCCGACGCCGAAAAGCAAGATAGCTGGGCTGGACCAAGGCTGTTTTCAGCCCACATTGCCTGTGCATAACTCATCCCGAGCAAGAGCCTACGGCCCCTCTTTGAGGCTTCTCAGTTCCCTCTTTGCCGGCCTCTTGTGAGAACTTCCCCCGTACCGCCCGGTGCAGTAGCTGCTTCTCGCGGCACAGCCAGATCGTCATGACGTCTGGGGCCAATGCAAACCGGATGTCAACGTTGACTGTGGCGTCAACGACAGCATCAGACAGTGGCCGTGGAGGCTTGGGCTCGGGCAGCAGCAATGGCAATGGCAATGGCAATGGCAATGGCAATGGCAATGGCAATGGCAGTAGCAGTGGAATTGGCGACGTCAAAAAAGACCTATGGTTGTCGATGCTAGACACAGTGGCTACGGGAAAGAAACTGCCAGAGAAGAACCTGCTAGTGTTAGGTATGTAAAGAGGGGGTCAGTGAACCTTGTCGAAGCTTGTGATAGAGAGCATTGGAGAAACCATATGAACAGGAATGCGAATGAACGGACTGGACTGGCTTGCTAACTGTATGTGCGTCTGTCCCCAGGTGGCTCGCCGGATTCCCAGCGCGAGTTTCTCGATGGTCTATCTAGTGGCGAGCAGCGGTGGAATGCAGACCGACAGAGCGATGCACCGCCCATCGCAAACAACTTTGCACTGGGATATACATACTATGATGTTCTTGAGGGCGATCAAGAAGGTGAGTCGACTGACCTATAATGCAACATACATTAATTAAGCTGGCCTCGGTTCATTGCCCAATTCCTTCAAGCCATCAACTGCTAATCTCGCGTCTCCCACAGACACCCTCGCCAGAATATCGTTGCATCTCCTGTCAACACCATCGCCGTCCTTTACCTCGCTTCTCCAACCATTGTTGACACCCGAAACTATCCCTAATACCCTGATAGTGGTCCTCTTGGACTGGTCACAACCGCACCTGTGGCTACGACAGCTGCGAGAATGGATTCTCATGTTGCGCCAGGTCCTCATTACACTAGACTATGACTGTGGCAATGCCATGGAGCAGCTAATGGATGAATGGCGCGATCGCGGCCGTGGTGGAGGCTCACTCAATCTAGATGGCACGCAAGCCAACGAAGATGCTGGTGCTGCTTTGCCGCTGGGGCCTGGGGAGTGGGAAGATGGGCTGGGTCTGCCGCTGTGTGTGGTGTGCCAAAATGTGAGTTAGCCCGCGGGGCTTGAAGAGGCGATCTAGATTTATTCCAAGCTAACTCTGCTCGTGATGCGATTTCTTGACTACTAGGCCGACAAGATGGAGCTTTTAGAAAAGACCCATGGATGGAAAGAGGCCGACTTTGACCAAATACTGCAGTATCTGCGCACTGTACTGTTAAGGCGTAAGTAATACCAGCTCTATACCGCTTGTCCTCCCCTATCGTTCTCTTGTTCTCATGCTTCCTTACTCTAACGTCTTGCCATTTATTGTACAGATGGTGCCTCTCTTATCTACAGCACCCCTAATGCCTCAACTCAACTTCCCAGCCTAGTGCACTCTAGCCTGGGTATCACGTCGCTGTTGAAAAAACAACCACTTAAGCATAATACCATTGATCGTGATAAGATTCTCGTACCGCCAAACTGGGACTCTTGGGGTAAGATTCGCGTTTTGCGCGATGGCTTCGACGTGGAAACCATCAGCGCTGGCTGGGCCGAAGACCTCCAAAAGGCCTGGCCCATCATGCCCGATCTTGAGTTTTCCGACCAGGACGACGAGGGCCTTGATCTCTCAGCTGTCACTCTCTACGAAGACTGGGTGCCCGATGCCAGCATGTCGGGTCTCCATATCCCTGGGCCTAGCCTAGACAGCACTTCCCTAGAGACAAACGCTGCCGACACACAAAGCTTCCTTGCTGAACAGGCCAAGGTCCTGGAATCAGCCAAGGCGCTTAGCGAGCCCAAGCCCGGCGCTGCAGCACGACGTAAGCCTGGTGCGCTACCTGACGAGTCTGACCGTTTTGGCGATAGCGAAGTGCGCGATCATATTGGGCCAGTGCAGGTGAACATGGGCGGTATCCAGGTTGATGCCGACGATATGCTACGACGACTAAAGGTACGTCGCTTGGAGGTTTTCTCATTTTTCTCCATTGTCTGCTTTCTCGCTCAAGGGTAGACTTGTATATATATACATACAAAAAGGCTGACTGGTGACGTCCGCTAACCACACTTTCTTTTCGTCTTCTAGGATCGCCAAGCATTTGCTAACGGAGGCGGCGATGTGACGCCTGAGGAGCAGGCAGATCCCGGTGCTGTGCCTGACGTGGAAAACCTGCAGGCCTTTTTCAGCGGCCTGATGAACCGCAAGGGTGCTACGGGCGGTATGACCAATGGCTCGCCACGGTCTTGAGAGCTTGTGCTTGAGGCCAAGACTGAGGGTTATCTTGAGCTTGAACTCGGGCCTGAGCCTGTTGGCTCTGTGTTTTATATCCTTGGATAACTTGTTAGCGATGGCAAATGAATCATGCTCGCCATGGGAAGGGGCAAGTGTGTGTGTGTGTGTGTGTGGGTGTGTGTGTGTGTATGGCGGCGCGGTTAACGGACACGATATCCTTCAATAATGCTATTGTCTTTCTTAAATCATTTGTATTATGGTGTATGTATATCCTAAAAATGACGATACAGTAGTTTTTAACCCACTGAAATAAACCCGCCGAATAATAAGTATCCTTCTTGTCTGACTGATCTCTTTCTGTACTATGCTTTAATAAATACAACTGGCCCTTCACGAGGTGCTAAACGCGCGTCCTTGAGTTCCTTCTCTCCTTTCTCGCCGTCTTTCACCACCACTGTCTTGACGCCGAGTCTATATGGCACGATGCAGCCCAGGAGACCAGGGAACAGCCACGGGAAGTGCAATAGCTCAGCCTCAAACGCCTCGACTGTCGCTTTGGCTAGAGCTGTATACTCCACAGCCTTCTTCTTGTCTGTATCTGTTCTGCCTGAAGCTGCTAGCATTGTGCCAAGAGAAAACAGATTTGCTGCCGATACGGCATTAGCTGAGGGCAGTGTGCCATCCATCCCAGCCTTGAGGCGTAGCAGCAAATGAGGAGTATTTTCACGCGCTGTGAAAAAGCCCCCTCGCGAGACGCCAGTGGCATCTACAAATGCCTCAATCTGCGAGTCTTGTAGTTCTACGGCCCATGAAATGTGCGATTCATCCAGGGTGGCTGCATATAGAGCCAGCAAACCGTCAATTACATATGCGTAGTCTTCAGCATATGCGGGTATATCAGACCGCTTTCCCTCGCAAAGCATCCGGAACAGGGTAGCCGTCTTGGTATCCCATAATAGCGCCTTGAGCTTCTGTGCTATGGATGTAGCCGTCTGGATGTATTTCTTGCCAAGAGCCGGCTCAACATATTGCACAGCAGCACCCGCCCTAGCGAGAGCTGCAATAGCCACGCCGTTGTAGCCTGCTACGGCATTGCTGCTTACGCTAGGCGCTACGCGCTCTTTCTCTCGGAATTCAGCCAGCTTCGTGCGTGCTTCAGCTAGGACAGTCTTAATGTAGGCCTCGGGCTGGTTGAACTGAGTGGCCAAAGCTGGTACATCTTTGACAATGTGCAGGACGTTGCGGTTGACGAAGTCGTCATTGGGGTCATTGTTGGGGGAGATGTTACCACGGGGTTGGACGTTCCAGTGGGCAGCTGCCACATCGCTGTTAATCCCAGGACCAAGGACTGTGTCTAGCTCTCGACGAGTCCAGAGGAAGAAGGCACCCGGGCCGTCATGGGAATCATGTTGGCTGAAGCGGGAGTCAGCAGCCTCGGAAGACAGGAGTAGGCCATGAGGGGCAAGAAGAGGAGCGCTAGAGAGGTAATTCGCAGTCTCAAGAACAACAGGGAAGAACTCGGACTCTCGTGCGCCACCCTCATCGAGCCAGACATCAGTAAAAAGTCCTAGTAAAAGAGCATTCTCGACCATTAACCTTTCAAAGAAAGGCAGGCTCCAATCAGCTGTTACCGAGCACCGGGAAAACCCGCGGCCTAGGTGATCGTGGAGTCCAGACCTATTAATAGCACGAAGCGTATCCTTGGCCATCCGCAGGGCCATTTCTGTCTCATCATAGCCAACCATGTCACGCACCTCGGAGCGGAAATGCGGTAGTCGGAGCAAAAGCGACAGCTTTGGCGCTGTGACGTACTTGACAGTCCTGGTAAAGCCGCCGTGCACAGCATCATAGGTTCCAGCGATTTGCGAGTACGCCGTCTCCATCAGGTCGATATCGAGATCGTTCCCGGTCTCACCCGTTGCTACCACTGGCGCCTTATTACTAGTCGGGTTAGACTGTGCCCGTGGAGGCTTCGCTTGCAGATCCTTTGCCCCAATCCCAGCCACAGCCATGGCAGCAGTAGAGACTGGCTCACTGCTTGTGCCCTCGCTGGCATACGCCAGAAGCTGGCCGATAATTTCTCTAGCCTCCTGGCGCAAGCGACTGCGTTGCTCAGACCACAGCTTCTGCAGCATGAGCAGAATCTCATGGAAGTCGGCAGCGCGATCCTCGTTGTCTGCAGCACGGTCGTTGTTTGGGGCCGGCCAGTACGTGCCGCCAAATACAGGTTCCAGCTCGGGGGTTAGGAAGACATTAAGTGGCCAACCGCCAACGCCGTGCACCGCCTCAACATAGTTCATGTAAACGACATCGAGGTCTGGGCGCTCGTCGCGGTCGATTATCACAGGTACAAAGTTTTCGTTAAGCTCTCGGGCTATCCCAAGGAAGGCAAAGGTTTCATTGGTCATGAGGTGGGAGTCTACGGGGGTGAGTAGCGGGGATTAGTAATGTGCGGCCAGGATAGTGTTACGCCTAGATGCGATAGAACAAAGCCCATGCGATAGAACAAAGCCTATGATGACAGGCAAGCGACTCACAGTGGCAAGCAGAATACCCAATGTGCATAAAGATCAGCTTATCTTCAGCCTTGGCCCGAGCCACCGAATCTTCGTTGAGCAATTGCCATGCGACCGGGCTATCCTTTTGCTGGCGCACATAGTTGCTCTGGCCCTTGGCGGCGCAGTTGACCAAGGGCTCTTCGTGGTGGCCACCATGCATGATAGCAGAGGGGCGGATGGTTGTATTTGCGTATGCTCCGATGTTTGTGCGTGTTGGCGGGGTAATGAGAGGCTGACAACGGTCAGTTATACAGTAGTAAACAAGCAAACGAGCAGAATTTGGGACAAGAAAAAAGGGTATATCCGATGCCGTGCAATATTGCTGCTTTTCCGACTAGCCAAAGGGAGACAGTCTGCTTTCGTCCCAAGCTGGCGTCGGCCAGTGTATTCTAGACCGTGTAAATTGTCGTCGATTTGTGCTTAAAAAGAGGGGGAGGGGCGCTTGCTTGGGGTCGGCGCCTGCGCGACAGGCAATTACAAAGAGAGCCGAGGGTGTAGATTGCGATAAAGCCACAGTGCGCGCAGACAGTATATCGCCAGCAGTGAGAAAAGAAAAGGCGTGTGTTGATTCAGATTGATGACGACAAGTTTGGCTCATGATGCAGGAAGGCAAATAAATCAAAGCTTCGAAAGTTGCTCAGCTAACTTATAACTCGCGGCATGGGTCTGGAAGCTTGAGCCCCACTCTATGCCATTCTGTTAGCATTTTCGCCTGGTTTTGTATGTCTGCACTAACACGCAGCGTGCCAGCCAATCACAAGCCGCAGCTTCTGCAGCAGCGTCTCCACTTCCGACTTCAGCCCTGTGCAGGACATCGCGAATAGCAGTCTAGACAGGTTTTGACAGACCAAGACAGTCTCTGTCCAAGGAAATATATGATACTTACTCCTGTAGGGCTGTGGCCGCTAATCGGAAATAAGTCAAGTACGCACATCTCCCCACGACGACACAGCACGGCACAGCAGTCAGCCAGTATGTACATTGTTTGACCATCGGATTCAGTTAGCACATAAACACAAGAAGCAAGGTAGTGTGTAGCGAACGGGAAAACCAGCAAAATAAAAGCGAAGCCAGGAACGGAAATAACAGCAGAGAATACATTGTAGACAAGAGAGAAAAAACGTAGCAAAAAGAGAAGAAGAAAACAGGCGAGAGAAAAAAAGAAAGAAAAAAGGACATGGTGCACCTGTACCGTCACATAACCAACCAACCATTCTCTTCCCTTTACACACACACAACGCGCCCAGCACGCACGCTCTGCAATGCCGTGTCTATATGTCCAGCTTGGGAAGTCGTGGCACTTGCGGTGCTCCCCCCTGCGCCGCCGGCGCCGAGGCTGTCGGCGGAGCCTGTATAGCTCCAAGACCACCAGGAGGCAGTTCGGAGCGGCGGTTGCTCTTCCAGAAATCAAGCGAGTCGACAACATCATAGCCACGCTCATCCTCGTAGGCGAAAAGAATCTGTACGAGTACTTCCGTTAGCAACGCATTCTTGCTCTCTTGGCTTTCAGAGCACAAAAAAGACTCACCTCATGACTGCTGCTATGCAGCATACGAATGTTCTTGTGTGGCACAATATGCACGAAGCCATTTTCGATGTTGCGCAGCTCAATGAAATTACTTTCAAACGCCAGAATCCACGGTGGGCTAAGGGCAAAGTTAGTCGGCATGCCTTCCCAGTCAATCTTCCAGTCGGGCCTCGCGCGCCAGCCATGCTTGTTGACAAAGAAGGAAAAGTCCGAGTAGTTAAGCAGAAACTCGCCGTTGAGTCGCTCAATGTGCGTAGGCCGCACGCCTTCCTTACGCGACACAAAGTCCAGTGACGTGTCGGCCTGGTCCAGTAGAGACTGCGTCTCAAGCGTCTCCAGATCAACCACCTCGAAGCCGCGGGCACAGGCCACGCAGAGCTTGGACTTGAGGAAGTGCACTGATGACGATTCCGTGGGGATGTAGAACTCCTTGAACGGCTTGAGGTCGTCCTGTCCCGCGCTAAACATTTTGCCCAGACCCTTCTGCTTCTTGCCTTTGGACGCAGCATCGTTCGGTTCGTAGACCTTGATGGTCGTTGAGAGAGCCGAAGATTTAACACAGCAAACCAGATGCCGACTCATGCAAATGCCGGTTTTGAAAAAGTTGCAGTGGCTCTGGATCTTGCGCGGCCGGCGAGATGCAGCCTGTTCGTTGGGATCGAGCGCCGAAAGGTTGTACAAAACCAATGACTTGTTGGACAGCACCAAAAGCATAGAGTACTCTTCTAGGACATCAATCTGCGTGACGCTGAATGCTTCGAGCACACGACGAGGCTGTGCGTCTTTAAGTTTACGGTCAGACATATAAATGCCGTTGTCCGTACCATAGATGAGCTTTCGACCACCATCTACAACGAAAAGGAAAAGGTTCCTGCGTTAGCACAAAGATTGCACAACTAGGAGCAAAAAAGAAATCAACATACCGAAAGGTGTAACACAGTTGACGTGGTTTCCAACACCAAAGAAATTGTATGAGATGATGGTCTCGGTGAAGAAATCTGCACGTCCACGTAGCCGGACTTGCGACGTATCAATGAACTCGAGCCATTTCTTGCGGGCAGCCTGGTTGGAAGCAAACAGCTGCAGCTCATAGCCGTTCTTTCCCAAATGCCGGAACGTAATGGGCCAGCCTTCGCCCTTCTTACCACTGCCTTCATTTCGAAGTGCTGGTAATATGCTTGAGGAGGATCGTTTAACTGTTCCGTTGTTTTCGGGAATAACCTCTTCCATCTCACGAATCGATAGAAGCTCCAAGGGGATAGGCTATTTGTATCTCGAGTTAGCATATATGTGCGTGGATTTCAATAGGCTCTCTATTCCCAAGCCAAGCCTCCCATGCACAATACTTACTCTTCTGTAGGCCTTGTACTCTTCTATCTTGCCCACCTGCTTTATCTTCACTAGAAGCACAGCATGATCAAACAAGAAGGCATTGATATCCGACGGATCGGTAGGCGACTTTTTAAGCTGGCATTTGAACACAAGCTCACGGCCCTCCTCCCGTAACCGCAAATCAACCCGTTCGTTAGGGCGAAATTTGAGTTGCTCGTCAAGTCTACGCAGGTTGAAACGGTTTTCGGCCTTTCCGGACTCGGCATTGACTCTGCTCAGCAGGTCTCTGATGTATGTCAGCACCTTGGGCAGATCCTCCTTGTCCTTGTTGCCATCCTCAGTATACTTGATGACATTCTCAAGCAGCAGCGGGTAGCGGGCAAGACGAGTGGTAGGCTTGGTGAGATAACCGTTAAGCTCCAGTTTTCGCGATTCCTTGCGCCGCTCAATTTCGTCGACAAATTTGCAGAAGTTGGCATTGGCCGATTTTTCGCCCTCGAAGTAGTACTTGGCTTCCATCTGCTTTGAACCGTAGATGATGAATGGTTCAAACTGTGGTACAAACTCAAGAAAGATGTCGCCAACGTTGCTGACCACAGGATTCTTTTGCTGTCTTTCCGTGAGAGCCTTGGCAAACCGGGAACTGACTCCGTGGATACTGGGGTGGTCTATAGCATTGCTGAAGATGTTAGAAACCACAGTATCACGTCGCTCAGCAGGAATCGGAGAGCCGCGAGAGCGCAAGGGGATAATCCAAAAGTCACGCAGATACTCCAAGTCCTTGACAAAGTCACGCTCGGTGTAGCACAGCTCAGAAATAATCTCCTGTCTCTTGCGCTCACGGTCGCCAACACTGTCGACAACCTCCTGGGGAACCGAGTTGATCCACAGTTTCTGCTCATCAGTCTGGTCCACGTCATCCTCCACCACAGCGTTATCCTGCTCTTTCTTAAGGCCTGGCCGGATCTTGAGATTAAGACGCGAGACTTGCTCTAGGCGGCGCGGGCAGGCAATCGAGTAGCATAGCTGATCACGTGTACAGGTCGGCGAATAGCATTCAGAGAGCAGCACAAAGACACCGTTGACAGAGGACTTTTCCTCGCCCTCAACCACATTGAACTGGTACATTTCATTTGACGAATCACGCAGACGGTGCTCATAAGTGACATCGTGGAAGAACTTCTGGGCATCAAGGGCACGGCCAAGAAGCAAGGCCAGGTTCCGATCAGTTGTCCGGATAATGTATGAAAGAACATCAACTGCATCGGCACCGCTGAATGCGTCTTTGTAGCTCAGGCCGTTCTTCATCCGCTCGCTGGTTATTATCCTACGACGGAGGCAGTCGGCCACGCGCGAAAGTAGGGCAGGATAGACTATAGGAGGCCGAACCTTTGCAGTTTGCGGACGCTCTCCGTTCTCGGATGTCTGCTTCCCGGTTGACGGGCGACAAGCAACTTGGGAATCGTGCTCGGAACCAACAATGGTAGGCGCGATACTAGAGGCCATAGAAAAGGTACGGGCACTAGCGTCCCCAACAGACGAGGCCATGCTGGCAGTGCGAGTGGCGGTTCCAGGGGCCGAGTAGCCACCACCACTATTTGACGATCCATGCGATGGTTGCGACGGCTTGCCATAGCTGGAGCGGGGTGGGTTGTAGCCGTTTGACGGGTAATTTTGCGGGGGTTGGGCGTCAGCGGGTCGACGGTTTGGAATGACTCTGCCGCTCATCGTCTGATGCGAGTCTCGATCGGCGGGGTAATAAGCGCCGGTCATGCTCATGGAACGTTCATCGTTTCTCTCAGGCACAACGCGGCCGTGGGCCGTGGTACGAGCCTGGGCAGCAGCATTGGCATTGAAGGGCTGGAACTGGGGACCATCGTGTTGGTAGCCTGTTGGTTGCATTTGTGGCGGGCGCTGGTGTGGTTGTTGCGGGTGCTGTGGGCCAGACTGCTGATGGCCATATGGGGGTTGCTGGTACATCTGTGGTCGGGCAGCCGAGGCGAGGCTCTGGGTGCGATATTGGTCGTGGTTCATGGCAGGAGCCGGGCCTCCGCCTTGATAAAAGCGTTGGGCAGGTGTCCGTGAATTGGCCAGTTGTGGGGGGGGCACGGCATGGGGATCAGCTCGTTGCTGTTGCGAGTGGCCCATTTGCTGGTAGCCTCCCTGTGGTGGGGGGCCTACAGGACGGCGGGCTTGTTGGTATTGGGCCAGTGGATTGGGGACATGGTAGCCGGCCGAAGCGGTTCTCTGCTGCTGATGCTGCTGCTGCTGCTGGGGGTGAGGCGGATGTTGCAGGCCGTGGGCAGGGGGCTGATCGCGAAGGGGATACGGGGGGTTTGGGGGCCTTTGTTGTTGAGCATGGCCGTGTTGTTGGTTGTGATTCTGGAGTGGTTGTTGTTGTTGTTGCTGCTGCTGCTGATACTGCTGAGGTATGGGTGGCGGCGGCACCCGACGCGGATCGTGGAAATCGGCAGGGCCAAAGTTTGGAGGCGGTACAGAGCTAGACATTGTGTGCGACCGGCCTGGAGGTGGTGCAGCGCCAAAAATGTTGGAAAAGGCGGCATCGCGTTGTTGGTATTGCTGCTGCGGCGGAGCTCGACCTGGGGGCTGATGGCCTCTATCGTGGGGACGGTACTCCGACATGGTGATGGCTAGATAGACGGAATAGAAGAAGCTAGCTTTGAGGAGCCAAGATAAGAATTGACGAGTCTGGGGCTGGGGAGGGAATGGTAGGGAGGACGAGGGGGGG
>NETT01000358.1:7706-24655 GCA_003449175.1 Ceratocystis smalleyi
CAACACTGCCCCGGGGGCAGACTGTATCTCCAATGAAGTGTGGAAGAGAGCATGGAAGCCGCCGGGCAAGGCCATTACAGGGCTGTACAATCGGTGCCTGGAAACAGGGCACCACCCGTCCACCTTCAAGAAAGCTAGCCTAGTGGTAATCCCAAAGCCAGGCCGCCCAAGACTGGCACCACACTCATACCGCCTAGTCACGCTCTTCCCTAGCGAGGAGGCTCGCAGAGGGAGCTGCTGACAGGTAAACCATCCCTAGAAGCTACATCTGTGCGGTGCCGAAAAGGGCGGTAACTAACGTGCTTAGCGATCTCCGTAGAAGAATAGAGGAAGCCCAGGAATGGAAGAAGGTATCCTCGGTGCTCACGTTCGATTACAAAGGTGCCTTCAACACGGTCGACCCACAGAGAATGGAATGCACGATGGTGGAGAACCTTTGGCCAACGAAGTTGTGCAGATGGCTCAGAAGTTTCATGTAGAGAAGAGAGACGAGCATCCGTGCCGAAGACACCCTCACAGTGTCACGGGTTAGTCTCCAGGCGCAGCCCTAACACACAGCTCTTGTAGAAGGCTCCCTCCCACAGGGTTCCCCAATCTCACCAGTGCTATACATGCTCTTTATGGCACTGCTCTACAAACGGCTTCTCCTATTACTGGGATACGCAGACGATGGCTGCACATCAAGGCCAGAAGGAGGGTTGCGGGGAATCCACCCGTAACGGTGGATGGTCTAGGCACATATGCGCCGAGCTCACCGAAGGAATCAATGAGGTGGCTTGGCCTGCACCTGGACTCCAAACCTGTCTTGGACAAGCACATAACGAAGGTCATTGCGAGCGTCAACCAACTGGCCAATGCCTTGAGGTACCTAGCCGGCTGCTACAGAGGGGCAGACACCAAAAGCATGCTCACAGCTGTGCGTGCCTGCGACCTGACCAAAGCACGAAAGAGGCTACGGAAGCCCCTGCCAGCGAAAATAGAGAAACAACCCAGGTTGAGACCATACTTGGAAGGACCCGACATGCCGCCCCGAACGTGGCTTAGCAAGGAGGAGGAAACGAAACAACACCAGGCCGAGGTAGAGAATACTTTGCCAGGGACGCTCGTCGCCTACTCCGACGGATCAAAAGACGCAAGTGACAACAGAGACTTTGACAATTAGCACGAGCGGTGGGGACACAACTGCCCACTTGGAAGCCGGGCCTGCAACCAACCTTAAGAACGGGGTGGGCCACTGGTGGACGTGCAAATCACGGCCTAGACCATGGAGTTAACGGTTTGCAGAGAAGCTACTGAAAAACACAAAAGCAACAGGTCACGTCGCCAACATGCCACGCCGCAGCCTGAGATTTACCCGGGAGAAACAACAGCCAGAGCCCGAGCTAAACCCACCGGAAACTACGGGGGCTACCTCCCCTCGAGCAACGCGGAGAGGCAGGTCACCTCCACCACATTCCACAGGGGATCGTCCTAGACATAGGCAGCCCAGGAAGACACAGCCAACATCGGGACAGCACAGCCAACAAGCAAGAGGACAAGGAGTTTGAAGAGGAGCGGGATGGAGGGGTGCAGAGAGAGGAGAATAGAGGATATGATTGCAGGATCGGAAGGGGCTTCACGAGAGGGTGCTTGGCGAGCCGTACTAGCGGCCACCAGCAAAAGGAAAAAAAACTACACTATGCGGCAACAGTCAGGCAGTCAGGCGTACACAAGGACAGCACCGCTGTACTCCGCCGGGGCCTCCCCCCGTGCTGAAAGCTGGCGGCCTTTCCGACTAGCTTACGCGTGGCCGGTCCGGACAAGATCCGGATAAACTGATCAGACCATGCGTCTTCTTGTATATATGAAAAGAGGGGTAAATAATGAGCCATCCTATTGGTGCGCCCGTGCTTTCAATGTCCCATACACCATATGGCTGCGAAGTGCTAGTTTCTGTTGTTCAGTAGTTCCATGTCCGTTGCTGCCGCCACGCGACAGCTTCAGTGCATCCTCACTGTCTACAATCACTGCATTCCGTTGCCATATCTCGTCTTTTACTGTGTCATACTATATGTTGTGACATACCTGTATTCTAGTCTAACTAATCAAGGCGCGCTTGCTTTCGGTCTCTTCACAACTTTGAGTACCACGTATCTACCCGAGGCTCTGCCAAACGCACCTGGAATCTGGACAGCACTATTTGTACTGACGTACCTGGCTCTGACTAGTTAGTTGGTCTAGAGGTCCCTGACAAAGTTCCTGGCGCTGGACTTCGTGGGTGATAGCGCTGAGCTTGCCGCTTAAAGCTAGGCATACATACAGCAAGGCCAGGCTGCCCCAGGGTAGCAACTTTTAAGCGCTTCTTTTCGAAAACAGAAACATTGCAGTCTGCAGCTTTGTGCTGCCGCTGAATAGGCTGTGGCTTATGAGCACATACCAAACTACGAGCTGCGGCTCTTCGCAATGGACTAGTGCCCTATGTCCCTCTTCGTTTCTTCCGGCGGCAAAGAAGGGCCGGGAAAGACCGCTGGCTGGCGCATTAGCTTGTGCCATATAGATCTTAGTCTGTGCGTATATGACAGCCCAAATACTAGGATTCCAGTTATTTCAAGTACTGTGTAACTGATGTGTTGCTCGCGCTATAACGTTTGCGCACACACTGGGTCTCATATTCATAAACCAAACAACGTGTCTTTTCGTGGACATGCTAGATAGCTTCTCATCTTTACTCGCTGATATGCAAGGTCTCTATTTTTCTCAACAATATACGTCACTTGCCTGTGGAGATGCTTCACATGATAGGAGCAAAGGCGGGGGAAAGTTGGTCCTTGTATTATATTATCGAAGGTGGATGAAACGGTTGACTACTTCTCTTCTGATATGTACGAGCTATTTCTGATAAAACCCCGTCCTATCTGTATATCCGAGCCCTATCTGTATATCCGAGCCTTATCTGGAGCTCTCTCGCAAGTCTGCTTCAGCACCTAGTTATCCCTGTACTGGCTGGCTCTGGGTGTTGGACTTTGTCAGCTTCTGTGCTTAGCTCTTCTTTGTCTCTCTTCCAAACAGGTCTGAAGACAGCCATATTTGAGAAGCCACACATAAACAGCTGCTGTTGCAATAGGCGCCCAGATAATGGAGCAGGGATGCCCAATCCCAATCACACATTGAACCGTGTCCTTTATTTTACACATCCTTCCTTGCCTTATGAATCGCTTCCTGTTTTCTCTGATTTACCCGACGCAGCAGCAGAGCAGTCTATACAGCAATCTCGGGCGCCATTGATGTGGCTTGGGCATCAGGTGTCTCAGAACCGAATGTAGGAGGAAGTCCCAAGACCAAGACCCCGCACTTTACACCTAATAGTTGGGCTGTTTTCAACTGGTTGAGTCGCAAGCCCCAATGTGCTGTTGAAACGAGCAGAAGCCGGGCGAACATAAGATTGCTATAAGAGCCCTCGCATTTCTCTAGATGCTAGTTTGCATGGAACATTACTTCTTCATGTATGTCGTCAAGCCCCATTTCAACAGATTGTAGCAGACCAGTCTGCTACCATATTCCTCGCTTTCGCCTTTATTCCTTAGTTTACTCCTGTTGTTCATCTGGTTCGACCATGTCTAACACAGCTCAAAAGAGACTCTTAATGTCTGGACCAAGCTCGCGTCCGGCTAAGATCCTCGCTTTCGGTATGCCATATTGACTCTCGCCTTCCAAAGCCCGACTAACAACATTCAGATGGTGGTGGAATCCGCGGACTATCTAGTCTCATGATCATGGAAAAGATCATGGAAAGCATGAAAATTTTTCCCAACCTTCCTGGAGACTGCAAGCCATGTGAAGTCTTCGACCTTATCGGCGGCTCAGGCACTGGGGGGTATGTCCTTTGCTAGCATGCGAGCACGACAGACAGCTTATTAACGGACATTATACAGCATAATCGCTATCTTGCTCGGTCGTCTGTGCATGAACGTCGACGATTCCATCATGGCCTACAAGAACATCATGAATAAGGCCTTTGAGAAAAATTACATGGAAAGGAAACAGCCATTGAGCAAATTTTCAGCCAAGAACCTTGAGACCGAGATCAAAAAAACGATTCGTGAAAATTGCCCAGAACCAGAGTGTGTGCGACAACGGGAGAGCAACGACAAGAAAAGTTTCGATAGATGCAGCCACGTTGATGCAATCTACAATGATGAATCATGCATCAAGACGTAAGTTTCGATCCTGCACGCCCGGAAGAACATATCTGTAACTCACTGTCGTTTCTTATAGTGTGGTACTAGCCATGACCAAGGTCAACATTGACACACAGCCGACTCTGTTGACGACGTATAGCACGGCTAGATCATTCGCTAAATGCAAGATTTGGGAGGTGGCCAGAGCAACATCTGCAGCTGTCGAATTTTTCGACTCCATTAAAATTGGCCGGGAGGAAATCGAATATATTGACGCTGGCTTTGGTCACAGCAACCCATGCGAAGTTCTTATCACAGAAGCCCAGTCAATATTCCCAGACCGACAGATCGTGGCAGTGAGCATTGGCACAGGTCTGGGCGATGTTATTGAGATCCAAGACACAAAAGATTCCGTCATCAAGGCACTGAGAAAGATGGCAGAGAGTGCTAAGGCTGTTGACATTCGACTGAGGAAACAATATTACAATACCAAGAGATATTATCGATTGGATGTTGACAGGGGCCTTGAAGATGCTACAATTTCGGACTGCTCTAAAGCCAGCACAATCTCAGGACATGCTCAAAACTACCTTAACGTCAACCGCCGGTTAATCAGTGAGTTGGCTGAAATCATAGGAAGAGATATCGAAATGGGCATATAAAATTGCACAGCTAGGATGAAAGACAGCTCTAGCATGGCGGCGGGGCTTACAGCATGTTGAAATATACCATCATATTTGTTTCCATTGCGCCTCTGAAAGTGAGAATGATGTGCTTGCCGTTGGAAGATCCCGCGGTCAACGAGAATCCGTCCAAGCTGCTGGTAGGAAAGCCCAGAAATGAGAGTGAGGGCAGATGATACCTCAAGACAAATGCGATTAGCATCTGGCAGACTCTGCCCGCCCGAAGGCGGAGTAGAGTATAGGGATTGCAGAGAGGAGGACATCCCGCGCTGCAAAGAAAAGGCTGTGTAGACTGCGGGAATGGGAGCCATTGTGATGTATCGGAAGCCTCTCATGCACATGATCGAGTATTGTCGGGGGCAAGTAGTCACGATAGTTGAAAGAAATGCTGATAGGAAGTAGAGATTTCCCGCCCGCATCGCGAAGGCATCAGTGCAGGCATCCCGACAAAAAGATCGATTGTAGGTATAGACCCCACCGGAGATGATCGTCGTAGAGATAGGTTGTTGCGAGGCGAAGCATCCATGCACAGGCGACTTTCAATGACAAGCCGCTAAACCAAGGGATATGGCGCGGTGGAATGCACAAACCAACAGCAATAACTATGTCCCAACACCTGCTTATTACGCAAAAAAGGCCCGAGGTGCAGCTTACCCAAGTTTTGAGCCGACCAGACTGTTGAGTTGAGCACTCGAGGTTTCTGACCCAAAGCGGCTTAGAAGAGTAGGACTTCCGGTGGGTACAGGCCGGCGCGGCGTAGGCGGTGCGCTCGATGCGTCGTGCCATACCGGAGATGACAGCGTTTTAGGCGGGCTGGCATGCCGCGCCATAGTCCCCCAAGGGCCAAGGGCCTGAGGGCGAAGCTGAGTTCTGTGGCCGCTAGCTGGTCTGGGAGTGCCTGTGTTATATAACAACTCTCCAAGCGCCGAGAAAGTCGGGCCGCACATTGTCACGGACATGCGAGATGCGCCGTAGCCTGCTCACCCGTATCGCTGCCATCCTTTAGTATTGGCCTATATCTCTAATATCGCCGTGTTTCGTTAAAGAAGGCTTTTAAGCTATTTATCCGAGCCTTAGAGCCACAAGATGAAGGCAATACTGCGACCTTACATATATATAGTACGTCCAGGTCACGGTGCGCAGATGGCTAGGGTTGGAATGTCACGTGCCAGTTTTGCTTTAAAGGCCGACGGGAGCTGACAGCAAAGGGTTCCGGTATACAACCCGGCGTCGTTTGATCTTAGTGATTCCAGTAGACGATAAATATATTCAAATCAAAACAAACAGCAAAGGGTGAGTATACCTCTTGTGTAATGCAGTCTGTGCGCTTCACCGTAGCTTTGCTTGTTGCTCTTGCGCTCCTCTCTCTGCCGGTATAGTGGCGACTTTGCTGGGCTGTTAGAACGGGGGCAGCCTAATCCCCCGCAGAAGCTTCCTAAGTCAGTAGCATCGAAAAATTCGAAGCGTAAAGCTAAAGTCATTGGATGCGCATAGAGTTTGGGCCATTTCCTAGTGGTCTAGTGTCAGGAAGTGCCAATCAAAAGGTAGGGAGGAGAAGGGGCCGAGAGGGGGACGAAAGCGGGACGAGGGTGTTCCTTGCCATGCTCAAAGGCCCGGGTGGCCTGGCCTACCAGAGCGCTGGGTTGCATCCTGGTAGGAACTCCCAGACAACCCTCCTTTAAGCAACTCAGCTTCCACAGCCTATGGGATGTCACTGTTGCCAATGAGACGGATTCTAAATCTCCAACGAGCAATGGTGTGGGTAGCCACAACACTACCAGACTGCAGCTCGTGGCGACTGGCTTATCTACCTGGAATTTCCTTTTTGATTCTTCTAGCGGAAAGCACCACCCAATCCGGCACCAGCTTGATCCAGGCCTAAATCGATATAAAAGCGTGAATGTAACCTTTGATGGTATGATAACGCTATTTGGCAGATCAGGATGCGGCTTGTTGGGCATCTTGGCTTATGCATAAATGACGGCCTCAATCAAGCGGTCTGAACCGTCGTAGTAGCTATTCTGTAACTTGTGAATTTGCCAAGTCTGGGCCCTACCTGCGCTTAGCCCGTCAATCAACTGCTTGTGTGCTCATCAATAAAATACGGATATCCCAAGGTCGGGGTAGGTAGCTCCCCCTTCCCCCACCCTGTTCACCTCAATGCTAAGTTCATGTCCACTAGCGCTGCTGCTAAACCAACACTGGGTTCCAGTTTTGATAGCATTAGCAGCAGCATATACCCGCCCATGTTGGACTTTTCTTTGGGTAGCTGAAGACCTAAAAGGGAGATCTCTTCATCTTTTTCTTCCTGTGTCACCTATGTGCTTTGCCTATAGCAAGCCACACTAAGCGCCTGCTTTCACAAAGTACTAGCTTTCCCGCAAGTCCTGCACGGACTTTTGAATACCGGTGACATCCTTTTGCAATACAGTGCTGAAGCATTGGACTCGCTCAACAGACGTTCCTGCCTATGTCCCTCGTCTTTCGCACTCATGATCCCTTTAAAACATGATGCCAAGGACGCCAGAAGTCATATGCCAATAGCGAAGCGACGGTGGCTGCAAGAGGCCATCGTGACGTAATGTGCTGCCTAATCATACCCACGAAACCTCATCTATGGTGACCCTGGCCTTTGTTTCGTTACCTATGTCCTTTCTTCTTCGCCACTCAAGGCTTCCTAATCGCCCCGGCTTGTCCACGGTAGGAGCAGAAAGACCTCAGCGTCACCACCTCCGTGTGGCTTGATATCAAGAAGCAGAAATAGGTGCCTGATTTCTCGGTGTGTTAAGAGCCCAACGGAACAACTGATATGTTGCATGTTGGGTACTTGGAGTATCCCACAGTAACTCTATGTCTCCTTAGAATGACCAAGGCGGCAGGTGATCTAGAAGCCAATGTAAGCGGATGCCCTTGGGCTGTGACCCCGCACTTTGGACCAGTAGCTCAGCTTGCTGTGTGAAATGCCTCCACGTGCTGTTGAGACAAATACATGCTGGGCGATGGCAAGTCCTTTGCAAGCGCACTCGCCTCTCTGGTGGCATTACGTAGCATACTCCCTCCCATATCATAGGAGTACCATTTTCTGTCTTCAAAAAGACCACTGCTTCCTAAAAAAGAATTTACTCAAACAGCAGCATTGGCATCCCTTTCGAGGCCAGTAGCATAGATAAGCATCCGCCACTTGCTTTTCTTTTTTTCTTGTTGACTCGTGGTCTCGTTTCCCTATCAATCCCTTCTAGCTTGCTACCTTTGTTGGCGCGATACCAGCAGCACAGACAAAATGTCGCTCATGAACCGTGACAACGGACTACCCGCCGCTAGGATACTCTCCATCGGTTAGTCATTGTATTGCTGGCCTCATACTGCAAAACTAACAACGTTTAGATGGCGGCGGAATCCGCGGACTCTCTACCCTATTGATTATTGAAAGAATCATGGAAAGAATGCAGGCTGCCAATGACTTCATGGAGGTACCAAAGCCTTGTCAAGTGTTTAATCTCATTGGCGGCTCTGGTACTGGAGGGTATGGCCTTGGCTAGCTTCTGAATGCCGGTGACAGCTTGCTAACAGTTCTTATCCAGCATAATTGCTATCCTGCTCGGTCGTTTGGGCATGTCTACTCACGATGCTATCGTCGCATACAAAAATATTATGCAAGACGTTGTCAATGAAGAGGAATTTGCTCAGGACGCCATCTTCCACGGTTTGGAGGAAGGGGAGGAACCATTAAACGGTCTTTCAACTGAAAGATTGGAGCTGGCCATCAAGAGACAAATCCGTGCCATTTGCTCAGGACACACGACTATGAATGCAGCAGGGTCGGACAGTGCCGACAATGCACTCTACTACAGCCAGTCGTGTGTCAAAACGTACGTTTCCAGTCTTTTGCGCCCAGGAGAATGTGTATCTAACTTGCTATCACCGACTGCAGCGTAGTGCTAGCCACTACCAAGGTCAACATTGAAACATTACCGACCGTATTTGTATCAAGTCAAGCCCCTGGCGCATTTGCTAAATGCAAGATTTGGGAGATCGCGAGAGCAACAACCGCAGCAGTCGACTTTTTCGATTCCATCGAAATAGGCGAGGACAACATTGAGTTTATTGATGCTGGCTTTGGTTACAACAACCCGTGTGAGATTCTTATCAGAGAGGCTCAGTCGATGTTCCCAGGCCGGACGATCGTGACGACGAGCATTGGTACAGGTCTCGGCGACGTCATTAAGATTAATCGTACAAAGCCTGCCATTATCAGAGCACTGCAGAAGATGGCAACTAGTTCCAAGAACGTCGACTTGCGACTCGAACCGATATATCGCCACTCGCGAACATACTATCGATTCAACGTCAAAAATGGCCTCCAAGACGTCACACTGTCGGACTGCCATGAATCGAGCAAGATCGCAGGGCATGCCGATAACTATCTCAACCAAAGCGAGCATTTAATCCAGGAGCTGATTGCGACTTTGCAGAGCCACGGCTTTGATCCTAGCCTATAGAAAGATACTAGTCAACGAAGGCATTCGCTCAACCATGGGGAGATAGATAGTCTGGGATAGCAACCGTCATTTACCACCTATGCGTACACGTCACTTGCTTTGTTTGCTACCTACTCCAGCACGCCTGCAGTCTCGGCGGGGTGGAATTGCTTGGTCCTGGGTGTTTGCATGTGCGTTAAATAGTTTCATGTCTTGGTTGCGCCTTGCAACGTGATGAGTGGTTGGCAGACGTCGCCAAATGCAGCCTGACTCCTGTCCATGCATGAACCATTTATTTTTGAAGTGTCTACATAGCGTTATATATTCCAGTAGACGATAAATACATTGAAATCAAATTGCATCCTTTTATGTTTGCACACATGAGGGTGTCAGTCCTTTCATGGGTGTTCAGTCTCAGGCGGCGTGAGTCTTGTTTGAAAGAAATGGGGCGTTTATGGAACGCCACTCAGTCATGAGTAGTGCGCCACGCAACAGTTGGCGTTTCTGTCTGTTGTGGAGATTCTGACTCATCTCGGAACAATATCGGGTAAACACTCGATATAGATACGTGGCGCATGAAGTTGTGAGCGGAGAGGGAACCTAACTTCTAATTAATGTGAATACAATATAAACGTTACAACACTGTCCTTCAGTCCCCCTGTGCTTGGGTTACTGGTTGTGACGGCGAGCCACGAAGCCTTCAGACTCTGCTTGTCAAGATTCGACGACGGCCTTGTAGTGGTAGGAGACTTTGGCTGTATTCTGGAGATCTGCACGGGTCTTTTCCTATTTCCTGTCTCCTGCGCCAGCGTGTCCCGTGTGGCTGAAGGCCCCACCAAAGCGCCACGGGGCAGAACTTGAAATGGCCAAAAGTCGACGACGATAATTCCAAACATAACAAGATCCCTCGCCCAGCCGTCTGACAAGTGGGCATCAAGGTAAATCAGATTCATGATGCAGAACACGTGTCGTATAGCAAGCATCTACATCCCACGTCCGTCGGACGTTGTATCCAAGTTCTTCGGGCCCGCCTTTAGGACCGGCATATCTCCCAGGAGGGACGTCTCTAAGCCTGTGCCGAACCTGGGCTTCCTACCAAGATGCAGCTTACGTCTCTAAGACAATTTCCCCGCAACTATGCAGCCCCCGCACCCTGTAGGGCCTCAATGTCCCCAAACAGATTGCCCTACATCCTCACCGGCCGTGTACAAGGCGTGGGTGGTATGCGCTATTATCAAAGCACGAGCTGCAGCTCGTCGCGGCCGGCGCGCCCGTCTAGGTCTTCTTTTTCTCTCCCCTCAACAGCAAAGCCTATTCAACCATGCACTCGTCTGCTCTGGGCACAAACTGACACAGTGGGCTGATTGTAAGCTTATATGACGTTGCTATTTCGCGGATTGTCATGTGGCCTGTTGGGCATCAATGACGGCCTAAATGAAGCTGTCTGAGCCATTGTAGTAAGTAGTTATTGTGTAAGGCGTTGATTGCGAAGTCATGACTGCACCTAAACTTAGCTCTGCGGCAGCTAGCTCATGTTGACAGATACAAGCGCGAATATTCCACTTAGTGTTCTCCGTCGATTCTACTCGTTCCCCTTCAATGCCTGCTCCTTGTCTTGTGTAATACAAGTGCGTTGCTGCTAAACCCGTGCCAGCTTCCGCTCTTGACAGCATTAGCTACAGCATGGATGGTAATTCCATAGCTGGCCGGGGCGTTGGGCTTTCGATTGTGCTGTCTCTCTCCCTCTCCCTTTCCTTTTCTATACACCGTTCCCAACGACATATGACGTAGCTGAGTTTGACGAGGCCACATACGCCAACAGAGACGCATTGAATATCCCACTGGTCAGGCTTATAATCTAATGCACTGCGTAATAGAGCCTGCAGAGCTTTATCCATGGTCGATTGAATCTGAGATTGTTGTTTCTGCTCTCCCTGCCTCGTCTCTTGAGCCATGCCATTCGCTATCCTTGGCTCGTTCGTTCTAGGAGCAAACGAAGCCCAATGCCACCCGTCCCCTCTATGCGAGTGCAACGTTGCAACTGCTAGAAGCATGGTAGCTCTTCCAAGTATCATCTCGCAGCGCAGGCGGGCGTTGTTAGTGTGACCTGATGACATGGGAGCGAATGAAAGCCCATGTCCACGGGCTGTGGCGCCGCATTTTTGGAGTGGTCGCCGTGCGGTTGTCGGCTTTTTGGATGGTAAGCCCCCACGCAGATAGAAACCAGGCGACATACAAGGCCTTGGAAGGCTGGGTCTTATCGATGACATTGCTTATTTCTCATTCCATGCACTATCAGAGAATCGTCTCCTATCGGTGGTGTAGCTGTTACTCTTTTGCCATCTTATATTAATAGCAGTACAGAGTTCCTGTTCAAAGGCTTGCCACAAAGCAATCTGCCACGGGCTTTTTATTTTCCAGGCGTTTTGCTGCCTTTCACGCTTGTCTTCTTATTTTAGTCCACTCGATCTTTCAATTCGATTCCGTTATACCAGACGCAATGTCGACAATCCCCAAGTCTGGAAAGTATGGCCCTGTCATGGCTCTTTCTTTCGGTAGGCTATATCCATGATATCGCACCACGTTCAAGCTAATAATGTTTAGACGGCGGCGGAATCCGTAGCTTATCTAGCCTTTTGATCATCGAGCATATCATGCACGCCATAGCACAAGAAAATGATAGCGAGCTACCAAAGCCATGTGAAGTGTTCGATTTGATTGGCGGTTCAGGCACTGGAGGGTATGCTGTTTGCCAACGGCCGGATGACCGAGACGCTATGTTAACAATTTTTATGCAGCATAATCGCTATCCTGCTCGGCCGCTTGGGCATGTCGGCCAACGAAGCTACCATAGAATTCAAACATATCATGGAGCAAGCCCTTGGCCAAAGTTTCAAGAACGCTGGAAGTCACCGAGAAGATAAAAGTCACCAAGAAGATGAAAGTTACATGGAGGCTTCCATCCCGAAACTGGAAAAGGCCCTTAAGGAAGTAATCTCCCGGTATGAATCGAAACGGCTCTGTGAGATGTCGCTGGCGACTAATCCAGGAAATGAACCGTCGTACGCCGATGCACTCTACTACGATAGATCATGTGCGAAAACGTAAGCTTCAGTGCCTAATACCCCGAAGGATGTGCGTCTAACATGCCTTGGTTTCTCATAGGATGGTACTAGTCAGGACCAAGGTGAACATCGATGCTAAGCCGACTATTCTCAAAACATATCATACATCTGGACCATTCGCTCAATGCAAGATATGGGAGGTAGCCAGAGCAACGTCCGCAGCGGTCAAATTCTTTGAGTCCATCGAAATGGGCCGCGAAAGCATCGAGTTCATCGACGCTAACTTTGGCAGCAACAACCCGAGTGAATCTGTGATCAAAGAGGCTGAGTCGATATTCAAAGGCCATAAGATTGTGATTACAAGCATCGGTGCAGGCCTCGGCGATATAATCAGCCTCGAAGATACAGGGAACAAGGAAGCTGTATCCTCGTTGAGGAAGATGGCGGAAAGCTCCAAAAAAGAGGACCTGCGACTCAAAGCGAAGTATCACGGCACCAAGACATATTATCGATTTGATGTTCAGGTTAACATCAGGGATATAACTACTTGGGACTATACTATGAGCCCTAAAATAGCGGGGCATACACAAGGTTATCTTAACGGACCGGTCGATGAAATCAAGAGATATCTCGCGGCCATAGAAGAGATAAAGTGTCAACTTGACCAGCAAAGCCTCGTAGTGAGTAGAAAGAGGCAGTATTAGTTTGACAAAGGAGCATATGCATGCGTATATTTATATATTTCTTGTGGTTGAATCGCAACAAGTGTCACAGTGCTACCAACGGCAGTTTGCTTGGGGGGAGTGATGTCTAACACGACTCAGCTATTGCCGGGCTGGCTAGCTGTTGAAAATCTATATAAGCTGGCTCATGGGTAATGACGACTGGAAGAACATCCTCGGCCAAATATGTGGAGGCATTTGTGTGCAGGATGAGGTATACGGGTTCTATACGTTATCGTGAAGACCGAGTGGAGCGAGATTGGAAAGGGTGTTGCAGAGAGCAAGCAGGCCACGGCCGAAAGGCAATGTGGCTGCAATCTTTGATCACCAAGATGTGTAGGTAATGATGAGGGTTGTGCTGTTGGATATTGGTGATGGCGCTATAGTTGGCCAAGTACTGATCAGACGTACCGAGTGTGCTTGAATGTGAAGAAGAGAGATCTGTGAATCCTTGCTACTGTTTCGTTCTAGACAGATATTGGTTGAAGTACGGAGGTAAGCGGATGTGGATAAACTTGGCTTGAGCGATTAGACCGCGAAAAACTAGATGAGAACAACCCGTCGGTCCATATTTGGTCATAGGTAGCTAACTACCTAAATCGTTTCTGTTACATTCATCGGCCGGGGCGGTTCACCGGACTAAGCCGGGGACGGATATTTGGTCAGTAGCGTGCGATATGCGCAGCGAGCTGGCAGTGCGTCTTATTACGAACAGGATTGCAAAGTATATATAGGAACAAATGGGTGGGTGCTTGTGTAGTGCAGGTAGAGACGACGATATGAATGGTGTGAAGGTATAAGCGTGATAGGAAGATATGTACGTATATATATGTATATTGTCATGTACTATCTGATGTGTGCCTGCTCCTGTGTAGAAGCGTTTGGCCTTTGCTATAAACTGCTGATGTTAGTTCTAGGACCTGAATCCTATGGTCATCAGACGACAGGAAGGGGTGATGTCAACAGACCCTGATTCCAATCACTGCCCATCTTTGAGAACACCATCGATGTCACTTGGTCGCTATGGCCCTCAAGAGTTTGCAAACAAGCATCCTCGCTTGCCTCGACTCTTGGCTTCGGGTCAATCCAGCTTGGCTCTTCGTGACGATACATCTTCCTTATCAAGCTGTTGGCAAGTCATTCCTTACTTAGTATGCAATAGTGGCCGCGCTTTCTCCTCTGTTCAACCATTCAGCAATATTGAGGGTCAAGATCTAGGGCATGCAACCGCAGAAAACTTAAGACGCCAGTGTTGGTTCTAGATACGAGTAATAGCAGCCTTCCTGCACTAGCTTTCTTTTACGCTGCGAGTGACACGGCCATGATCTCTCGTCAGGACTCACCACCTATTGGCAGCAGCAGGCAATGTGGCTGCCACGTGCGAAGCTTCATGGGTGACCAGACGTGTCAAAGTTAATCCCAAGTTTCTTAACAACCCTTTCGTCAAAATACTGCACGTTCGAAAAGCATTTCTCCTTTTACCATGCGTCAAAAATATGATGATCCGGAACGGGATGGCCGGTGTATATTTTTTAAAAGCCAGGTGCACAACGTCACTATATTGAAGAAATCTACTAGGCATGTTAGAGGCCAATCAACCTGTTACGGGACTTGTAATTGCTACAAAGTTAAACCGATTATGAAAACTTTATTGTCAGATGCAGAAGAAAGGAAGAAAACTATTTAATGGGCAAAGCCTTATGCCACCTCCTCCCCTGTTTCAACCTTGNTTGCCATCCGCAACAACACTTTCAATGTACGGTTGTCAACCGCAACACAACCCTTCCAGCCTGCCTGTCCATTTCCTGACACATTTTTCAAGCATTTCAATGTCTCTAAAAGCGCTCCGAGTCACTAAGCTGGACAATTCTGCCCCCCCGTCGATCACGCGTTTTTGTACTGTCAGCGTTTGTGGCCCTCCAACCATAATTAGGCAAAGTTTGCGAAAAGTCTGCTGGGGCGTTGATAACAGCAACATTGGTATATTGACGACACTTATCCAATTCGGCATTGTAGTACCAAATAGGCGTATCGTCCCTGATATCAATAACGAACGCTTTGTTATAGAATAATGACATGTGGTTATTGGTTATGCTGCCTGAGCTAAACCCATTGTCAGAGTATTGGCAAGGGCTGCCGTATTCACCCTGAACAACAGAGTTGGTTCCACTGCCGAATTTGAACCACACACTGTCGCCCACATTGGCTGTAAGCTCGGCAGGTTTAATGTTCCGTGAAAAGACTTCAACAATATGGGTAAAGCCCTCCCTAGCTTCAATCTTGCTATCGCCCTTGGTAGATTGCGAGGGTGCGGCAAGGGCAGCAGTGATTAAGAGTAGAATAGAAGGGAGGAAGTGCATTTTTGCAGTCGAGGTGCTGGAAATAGTGCAAGTAGGTGGTAGTAGTGTTAGAGGTAAGGGCAAGATGCTGGAAAGTAGAGAAGAGAAACACGAGCGAGGTGTGATGGCAAGAGTAGACAAGATATGGCGGACTAGAGAGGCTTTTATAACCTGGGGAACTAGGCTGTTATTTGAAGAAAAAAAAAAGCTTTCCGTGTTCCTCGACTTCGTCACTCCCGTTGGCAAGAGTCGCTGTAATAGTTTGACCGGCTTACGGGCTCCCGTCTGCACGTGGCGGACGGAGTCTTGGGCTCCTTATCCCAGGACTGTTTGGCTCGCCTTTTGTAGAAGTGTGCAGTAAACAAGCTTGATCGTCGCCATTAATTATAGGCCAGACAGGTCCAAACATGGGTACGAATTTAAGCTCAGAACCAAGCATGCAGTGGTGGTTAAACCAAGGGGGGCACGACTCATAGGCCAAAGACCAGACTGCGGTCTTATAGCCTGTCTGTTGCAAATCGTAGGTAAATCAACCTGTGGCAAGTTTGGCTATACTCTGGTAAAGAAGCAATGAGTAAGAAAAGACCATGTATCGACTTGGAGATTAAAGGAAAGACGGCCGATCCGTGTAATTTGGTGGCTGCATTGGCGGGTCGGGGCAGTAGGAGAGAGAACAAGACAAGAGAATGGACACGGATAGAGAGGCAGATGAATGTGTATGCGCGCGCACTTATACAAAAATATAAATACATACCTCGTTCGCTACACGGCATCTCAAGGGAAGGATGCCCAAGATACGGTAAGACATTGTCGGGCTATAAAACATTATTTCGCTCGTAAGTTTTCTGGTGTTAACGCCGAAGGACCTGCGGAAGACGTGCTTGTCTGTTACCGGACGAGGCCGAAGCTTTATTTGAGCCATTTACTGCTTTGCTTATATCTGAGCTAGGATAGTATTAAGCGAGCTACTGGATATGGCTGGTGGGAGATGGAAAATAATTGCTCTTGGTCCTCCTTTTGGGGGTCGTGTACGTAAGTATCTCTCCCTGCTCGTGGGGGCGTGGCCTATCACCTGTGGACGAGTTGCTGCTAATGCTTTGACTGCGCACCAGACCTGGCGGCGCTCTGGATGCCGAGTCAATAGCCTGGGTATTCCTCCCGGAAAGGTTGTATTGAAATAAAAGGTCTGAGGATCAAGGCTTCCAGCACCGCCTAGTGCTTGAAAGTAAGAAAGCAACGGCAAGTATATCAGCGGGCACCATGTGATGGATGATACAGTGAAAGCCCTGGTACCTGTTCAAGTGCCTTTCTCTGTCTGGTCCAACTGATGTAATGTTCTGAGCATAGTGAATTGTTAAATCTAGACAGGCCGACATCTTTCTGCATGGACATCCATGGTTTTGCCGTTAGCAGGCAGAGTAGACCGCCATAGCGCTACATATATGCCACGTATCATGAAAAGACATTCTTCGTGGCGCCTTATCCTTGCTGTGGCTGAAGACCCA
>NETT01000359.1:0-18059 GCA_003449175.1 Ceratocystis smalleyi
GCAGAAGGACAAAACCATTGTACTCCGCCGGGGCCTACCCCCCGTGCCGATAGCCGGTGGCCTTTTAGACTAGTTTATCACGCGGTTGCCATCGACCAAAAACACCAGGTAACCGACCCTGGAACCCGACAGGTACGCCCGGGAGGTGCTCCCGTCCGGAACAGGCCGTCGTATTGCTGTGAGAGACCAGTAGGTAGACGTTAAATAATACAAACAAACAAACTTGGCTACTTGTTACTCGAGAGAAACGCACGATGCACTCCAAGGCCCCGCTATTGTTGCCAGAAAGGCGTGTTTTGGAGTTAAGCGTTAGATCCGGGTGTAGTTGCATATGATAGCAGGTAAGAACAGCCAGCACCAAGCAATGTATCGGCAGTCTAGCAAGACGTGAGCGAATGCAGTTAGCAGGGACAGCCAGTCATCAATGCTGTAACCATGGCAAGCCATCCCACCCATAAATCAAATCCAAGCTTAAACAGCTTGGATATGCCGAACAATACAATGATGTTTGGGAGGCCGCGATTCGGATAGTTGCTGGGTTATATTACGCCGCGCCGCAATTTCCTGGCCTTCTGCACACAGTATAAGCTGGGTCAGCTTGATATGCCGAGGCAATCATGCACCCGCCAAAATAAGCAGCCCTCTCCCAAAGGGCCTGCCTGCCTATTGACAAAAGGGTCTGCAGGTAAGTAAGGCCGCCACGGGGACAGAACACCACACCCAAGGGGAGAAGGAAGAAGCTAAGCTAGAAGGCCCGATCGCTATGGCTACGAGACAGGACTCTTTGCTCTCTTCGATCTAGCTAGACGGGATAAAGAAGCCTAGATGACCCTTTGTGGAGAATAAACAAGCAGCAGCAGCAGCAGCGGGGCAACTGGGCTGGCCGAACCCCAATAATCCAAGCGCTATGCTATGGCAATCAAATGCTAGGCAAGGTCTGGATACCAGAAGATTAGTCGGGAAGATGCATAATCTAGCTTCCCCCATTCTGTCATCTTGTCATGCTGTTTGAGAGAACAGGAGGTTTTTATTATTTTCACGGTCTTTTTTTTCTTTTTCTTTTTTCATTCCATGGGCTGCAACTACCCTCCCCTCCCCTTCTTGTCCAAAAACACAACGCAAAACGCCAAGAGCAACAATGCGGAAGAGAAAATATTGAGCAAGTGCCAAACAGTGATCAAGTGGTTGCAGGCAAATCAGGTACCGTGGCCACACATAGTGGGGCTCAACGCAAAAAAAATGAAAACGTAAATAGAACAGGGACGCCAGAGCCTCTTGCTGCCACGCACTCCGATGGCATTGTCAGTGATTCCCTGGGTCGAAAATATCGTGGTACCGCCAGCACGAATCCGGGCTATGTCTAGCTCGAGTCTAATGTCTTGTACCCTTCTCGTCTGCTAGGGTTCAAGGGCCAGTGTTAGACAAAAGGTCCCTCTGCTCTTTTCTCCGCGGCGCACACTAACCCTAGTGCGCGTGGCCTTATCAGCCCACTCTTTTCTAGGGTTTCCATCTCTAATTCTACTTTTTGCCACTTCACGATGGTCGATGGCGTCCTGTCGCTTTTGTGAGCATTGCGAGTTGCTTTACCTGCTAGATCCCGGCTGCAATCATTTTTTGCTCTGATTTTCAACAGTCAAAGCTTCTCTGGCTTTGGCAAAGCCCCGAGTTCCTGGCTTTCTCGTCTGCCGGATGAAAATGCCGGGCCAAATTTGGCCGCCTAAAGCCTGGGGTGATGCGTCAAGAATTAGCTAAGTATAGAGTCGAGTGCATGCATCCTGATGACAACAAGTTGCATTACAAGATCCACTCAAAGACGGGCTCTGGCCAAGGCTGCGAGGGGCCTTCTTACTGTTGATGAAAATAACCTCCCTGCTAACTAATAACAGATGCCTTGCCTTGTGTCGCTCTCTGCTAAAGATATCCTCGAACGCGCCTCCACGTTTTGCTAGCCGCAAAAAGAAGACGAAGGAAAATAATAAAAACGAACACAATATTTGCTGTCCAACGAAAACTCACGTGCCGTTGTGTCGCTACTTGATTCGACGTCAAAGCCGTACCCATACTTAGACTTTCTGGATTGACTAGCTGTCATAGGATCAGCTTAGTTCTATTCTGGCTGTCGAGTCTTTCTGGAAAGTCCCTAGCGACTAGCGAGCATCAACCCTGTACTGGCGGCGGCAGCCTCTCGCCAAGGCTACGCTACAAGCATAGCGACAACCCGCTGCGCTGCGTGGTGCTTTTTTTGCTTGCTCCCTAGTCTCCGGCTTAATTGGGCTTGAGCGTTTTCTTGGCAGGCAAAAACGCCTGCTAGCACTCGCTGGCTGGATGATGCAGTGGTGCAGGCAGAATAGAATCCTCACTGGAATGAGAGAAGCTGGAAACACCAGCCAGAGGGCGGGCGAGAATAAAGAAGCAAAAAAAATAACAAAAAGAAAACAAAAGAAAAAGAGGACGAGGGACTTTGACAGAGGACACAATGACAAGGGCGTGGACAATCTTGGAGGCGTGGACATGGGTGTTCGTGGGCGTGGCCATAGACGTGGGTGTTCGTGGGCGTGTCTGTAGACATGGGTACGACGAGAAGTGCGTTGAGTCCAAGAGGATACGGGCGTGTAAACCATGAGACTGTGGGAAAGGAAGACCCAAGACGCGGCAAGGTATGGACCCATTCACCCTCACTTGAGCTTGAGTTGGTGCATGCTTGTTATGCTAAGCTAGCCCCCCGTCTCTATATCCCACGCCCATCTCCGTTGCCTGCTTGCCGTTTGCATCTCGCGCCAACTATTTAAGTCAGGCCGTTCCCGTCCAGCTGGTGGACTTTTCTTTTGCCCTCCTCCTCACCCTCACCTCACAACTCACCGGTCTTCCATTTCGCTTGTTCTCTTCTCATTCCTTGTAACTAGCGACGACTTGTTTGACCAGTGTCTTGTTCTTTGCCCTTCCTCCCTCTCCTTCCCTTTATCCCGTCCACCACCATGGCTAAGCTCACATCCCTCGCCCTTCTGGCCTCCGCTTCTCTCGGCGCTGCCCAGACTTACCGGCGTCTGGGTACCTGCCCTAAGCTTGGCTGTGTCCTGCCCCCCGACCAGGCTGATTTCCTGCCCGGCCAATACTTCGATCTCCGTGTCGAGGTTCACGCCCCGCTGAACGGCACTGAGGCTTTCAACAACGGCGTTCCCGATGAGGCTTTCACTGCCACCATCAGAAGAGTCGGCTCGGACGTGGCTATGCCTATCACGGAGTTCTTCGGCGTTGAGGAGCCTGAGCTGGAAAAGTGGGAGTTCGGTTGGTACGAGGACCGCTTTGCCCAGGATGCTCAGACCAAGAGCATGGTCAACGTCGCCTCGAAAATTTACCGCCGCATTCGCATCAACGAGCCCGGCCAGTACGAGGTCGTCCTGGAATACTACAACGGCGAGACCACTGTCGCCAACTGGGAAGTTCGCCCCATCTCGAGCGACCGTAAGGCCAAGAACGTCATCCTGTTCATTGGTGACGGTATGACCACAAACATGGTAGGTTTTTGCTTGTTCGCTTTAGAAGCACACTCGTATATTCTTGCTAACCGCCCGGCGTCAATTAGATTACTGCTGCCCGTATGCTGGGACACAAGTCCATCAACGGAAAGTACCAGTCGCGTATGGCTATGGACTCGTTCCCTGTCCTGGGCCATCAGATGACGCACTCCGTCGACTCCTACCTGACTGACTCCGCCAACTCGGCTTCTGCGCTGTACAGCGGTCACAAGGGTACTGTTGATTCCATGGGTGTCTACTCTGACTCTTCGCCCGACCAGTTCGATGACCCCAAGATCGAGACCATTGTCGAGCTTGTTACTCGCATTCTGGGTATGCACTGGGGTGCCGCTACGACCGCCCATCTTCCTGATGCCACTCCCGGCGCGCTTGTTGGCCACACCCGTTCCCGCTCAAACTTTGGCTCGCTCCTGGACATGACCCTGAACGGCGTCACCAACTACACCTGGAATGATTACGTCCGCCCCGAGGTCTTCTTCGGTGGTGGTGCTGAGACTTTCTTTAACAGCGATATCTCTTACCTGGGCCGGGACTACTACCATGAATTTGCCAGCAAGGGCTACAGTGTCAGCATGAACAAGACGTCTCTGATGAGCCTGACCGGTGAGAGCCCTGCCCTGGGCGTCTTCTCCACTGGTCCCATGCCTGTCTGGCTGGATCGCAACGTCTACACTGAAAACCTTGCCAAGATGCAAAACCATCCTAGTGGCCAGGCCATGCCTGCCTTGGACGTCCCCGGTCTCAAGGAAATGGCTAGCAAGGCCATCCAGATCACTCACGCCCGCAGTCAAGAGAAGGATGAGGACAAGGGATTTTTCCTGATGATTGAAGCTGCTTCCATCGACAAGCAGATGCACGAACTGGATTATGACCGTGCTCTGGGTGACCTCCTGGAGCTCGACGACACCATTGCGAAGACCATCGAGCAGCTCAAGGATTTGGGCATCTTGGAGGAGACCCAGATTGTTGTCACTGCTGACCACGGCCACGGTTTCGATGTCTTTGGCTCTGCTGACACCAAGTACCTGGCTGCTGCCACCACCGACCGCCAGAAGCGTAACGCCATCGGTGTCTACGGCGATTCTGGAGAGTCCCAATACACCAAGCCCGTTCCCGGCATCAGCTACGGCACTGGTCCCAACTTCCCTATGAACTGGGAGCCCCGGTACGCCATGGCTGCTGGTATGGCTGCTGGCCCTGACCACCGTGAGGATTACCGTGTCCGCAAGGACGGTCGCCGTTACCCTACTATCAAGTCCCATCAAGATGGCCACAGTGAGGTTTATGCCAACCCCCAGGATTCGGTCGACGGTATGATTATCAACGGTACCATTGCTACTAATGAGCCCAGCGGTGTCCACTCGATGACCGACGTGCCTGTGTTTGCCCGTGGTCCTTGCCAGAACGCCTTTGGCGGTGTCTACAACAATGTCGACATCTTCTACAAAATTGCCGAGTGCTTGGGCCTGGGTACCAAGCGTACTGGTGACGGCCAGGAGTACTCCCAGCGTGCGACTCGCCAGGGTGCTGACCGCTTCTAAAGAGCATAGCCCATGATGTTTACTGTTGTTGCATTGGAGAGCGAGCAGGCGATAGCTGTGTAGGATTTGGCGGGAGTTACATTGCATTAGACTTTTTATTTTTATTTTCCCTTCATTTTTCTTTGTTAATTTAGCTTCAGGGGACAGGTGAGAAGAGTTCCCGACAAAATATCATCGCATAATTATTAGTTACCACTAATACGAACAAGTTGAGCGCGAGAAAAGAAAAAGTAAATGTCTTTTGATTGGCAGCAGTGGGTGGATGTGTATAGTTGCAGTATATCGTTTTAGAAAGCTTCACCAGCCTTGACGTAGGCTCTCGGCAAAGTATTGCATAATGGGAAGCATCTCCTCCCGGCTGCGCGGCATATCTGCCTGTGGCCTCTTCCACCGTACTGCTTGTACGTTTGTGAAATGCCTTTTTGCCGTTTCCTCCATGTTCTGATCCAGTTGCACAAGTAGTATACTTGAAGATGCCTTGACTGATCCTGCCACGGCCGACAATGGCATCGGTCCACCGAGAGAAACCACGCCTTTGAAGCGGTCGACCTGTTGTTGTTGTTGTCGCTGTGCTTCTGCCCCTACAGCCCCACCTGCTGTCGCTATTCTTGCTGCGTGCTGTGCTAGCGCTAGCGCAAACGACCCGCCCTGACCAAAGCCAAAGAGCAGAATATCACGCGTGTTCCAGCCACACTTGGCCAGCAGTACTCCAGCGATCAGCTCGTCCCAGACGACTGCGACGGCACGTGCGAAGCCAGGGTCGGGATCGATAGAGCCAGAGCGCGAGTCAAGCACAACATCGTCGCCCCAGTGGAAGCAGCCGGCGGGCGTATCGGGTCCAAACATGGCGGGTAGCGGCGCCGGGCCCCGTACGCTGATGGCTAGCACGTTGGGAAGGTTCATGGCAGCGGCGAAGCGTGCAAACGATTCGTGCGTATCGCCAAGCCCATGGAAGAGCAGCAGGATAGCGCTGGTAGAGGGCCGGGCCGAGAAGTGGAGTGTGTGCGGGAGACGATTGCAGAGATGGGCAAAGTCGGCCTCGGAGGGCACACGAGTGGGCGGCATTTCTATGGGGGGAGGAGGGAGGGACGGAGCAGGGAGGGACGGAGCAGGCGGGTGAAAGAGCGCGCGCGATAGAGCGAAACAAGAGGTATATTGAAATACCGGCCGGTGATTGGCCGGCTGGAAAATTCGGCGTAGAGCTTTCACACCTGCCCTTTTCGATGAGGTCTTAAGTGGAGCCGAAATGCGGGGTTTCTCTATGTGGTGAAACCTGGCCATTCCGCCCTTTGCCTTCTCTTTGCCCTCTTTGCTCTCTTAACCTTCCAACGCTCTTCATTCCGGCCTCTTTTTCATTGCTCGTCGCCTCGTCAATGTCGACTTCCGTTCCCATTGAAGTCCCTGTTTTTCAGCCGGCCCACGCCGCAGCTGCCCTCGCCATTGGTGCCCATCGCATCGAGCTTAACCGTGCCTCCTCCTATCCCGCTGGTGGCCTGACTCCCACGACCGATGAATCTCTTTCTGCCCTTACTGCCTTGGCAGACCCCTCAGCCCTGCGTATCATGATTCGTCCCCGTGGCCCGCCTCCTGCCTCACCACCAGTCAGTGACTTCGTCTACACGGCTGCTGAGTTGGCTGAAATGCACCGCTGTATCGATAGTGTCCGCCAAGCGTCGGCTACGGGTGCTGCTCATGGCCCCGGCGGCTATGTATTTGGTTGCCTGTCACCCACCGCCGACCGTCTGGATACGGCTGCAAACAGAGCCCTGGTACAGGCCGCGGCTGGTGCCCCATGCACACTTCACCGGGCTGTCGATCAGGTTCTGCAGGCAGCTAAACAGACAGCCGGCGATGCCGGTGTGCGCGCAGTGGTGGACCAGATCGTTGAGTGTGGCTTTGTGGCTGTCCTGACGTCTGGCGGACCTGGCTGCGCTGTCGACAACGGCGCTACTCTGCGCGTCTTCTGTGAGGCGGCGCGTGGCCGGCTAGAGGTAGTCGTGGGTGGCGGTGTTCGTAGCGAAAACGTGCATAAGCTAGTCGACGCGGTGGGAGATATGCACGGGGTGGTGCTGCATTCATCGTGCTTGGTAGATGGGCAATTTAGTGAAGAGGAACTCCGGCGGTTGTTAGAGACTACAGGGAACTGATGTAAACGTGGAGCTTGGCAACAGAATGCCGACTCTACTCGGTTTCCGTGCATTTGGTTAATTCCTAGTCTCCGGCTCTCTATGTATGTACATACAGACACTCACTCACTACGCTTCTGCTCGCCCACCTGTTTCCTTCTCCCGCCCAGCCCCGTGTTTCTTCTACTATATCATGGATTGATCAAAGTACAACACACCCTCTCCCCACGACATACCAGCCATTGCTTGCAATTGAGCATGGGCCTGGGCCTGTATCTCTTGCACTTGCTGCATGTGCGCAATCTGGCTGTGAGCCGCCACTGGCAACCCCATTTCAAACCCATTTCTAGAGCCTCCGTCTCTTCCCAGGGCCTCTCCACTACTGCACGCGTGGCCATTGTCGTTGTTCGTGTCCGATGGAGCCATCAGGGCCATAGGGGCCGCTTGGCTGTGAGCATGGCCGTTTTGCAGATTATGCATATGTGCTGCCTCCAGTCCATCCAGTGCGTGCTGCGAACTGTTAAAGCTGAAGCTCATCCCCGCCGTGTCCAGATCGCGCAATATTTCGTCCAACGGCATATCCAGCCCCAGGCCATGCAGTGAGTGGAGATCCATTGACGAAAGCGGAAGATTGAATGGCATGGAGTCCAGACTAACAGCACCAAAATCAGCATAACTAAGCAGGTTGGCTGAGGCTGATGCCATATTGTTGTCGTGACCAGCGTAGCTTGGAAACGAGTAGACATCTTGATGCTGATGGTTGCCTATCATCTGGGTCGCCTGGGCTACTGCTATCTGGAGTGCATCATGGGTAGAGCCAGCAGCTAGCAGACCTAGATGCTGTTGGTCCAGCGTAATAGCGGTAGCAGGACCTTTAATATTGCTGTTTTCTTCGTCACCAACCGAGGTTTTAGTGCAAAAGGCGTTGCTATCCTGGTAGGCTTCACACGTGTTGCTGCTGCTTGCGCGATTGGAGATGGGTGATGAGCTGTCTTCTGTCACAGAGCTACTCGAGTCTGAGCTGCTATAGGCAGGGTCCAGAAGCCCCTCATTGCCATTGTTGCTATCGTCGTCGAGCTTCTGCTGGACACACTCCTGCAGGCTAATCTGATCTTGCACCTCAAATACATCGCTATTTCCACTGCTAAACAGGACATCAACCCCCCTGTTACACACTCTTGACTCCTCCTGCACGATCGATTCGTCGTTGCCCTGTCCATCATGTGCGTCGATGTCATGAATGAACTTGGCAGAGTCCAGACAAATGTTATTCGCAGCGAGACCAAAATCGTACGTCAATAGGTCTATCTCGACCGCGCTACTTTTAGATTCCACATCAATAAGGCTAGATCCAGCGCGGTCTATGGTCTCTAGGGCCATTGTGGTGTTGGTCGGCTCGTTTTGTGGCTGGGCTTCACTCCTACAGCCTGGAGCACCAATGCATCCAACACATGTAAAATGTTTGGTGTCTTGGACAAGGTCCTTTTCCTGATGCACGCCTTCGCTGGTAGAAATAGCGTCCTCCCCGCTCACTTCTTGTGCTCCGGTTTCTTGGTCTTCGTGCATTGGGATCTGGGCACTAAGCTGCTGAAGCCGGTACACCTGCAACCTTTGCAATGAGCCTCCAGGAGAGCTGGGGTCGGTTGCTTGCATGTCTCCATCTGCGTCGTTGCCATTGGCGTTGATGGTCATATGCGTGTCTATAATAGGTTGTTGGTCTTGGCTAGCGGCATCAGTAGTACTCGTCTGTTGCTGGAGAGAGCTTGAGCCGCCTTGATGTTCGGTGCCCCTTTTTGCTTCTAGCTCTTTGCGGCGCATGGCCTCGGCCCGCTCGCGGACTTTGGTCACGGCTAAGGCGGCGCGATCACGTTTGGCTTTAGTGGTGCGCGGGCGACGGGCGCGGTCATCCTGGCGGCGTTCCAGAGATGCTCTTTCCTCGGGAGCTGCTTATCCAGTTAGCTGGTGCTGCTGGGGAGCGCTGAGCTACAGCTTAGCCTTCCTTGTCTTGTCTTGTCTTATCCTTGGGCCTTGGGTCTTTCTTACTCATGTTTTTCTTGTACTCTGCTGCATAGCGCACCGCATACTTGGAGACATACGGCAGGACAACGTTCTGAAACCAGTGTTCAACTGACAGCAGGCGGCCCATGCGTTAGCATATATGCACAGCACATGAGCGCGGGATATCTCACTAGCGGCTGGTTCCTGTAAGCATGGATGGATGTTGTTGCGACTTACATAAACTTAGGCCAGTGTATTTCCGTCGTGCATCGTTACCCATGGATCGCTGCATGATTTCAGCCAACTGATCCCATGAGTCCTCGGGGTTGAGGCGGTGAATGCCAAGTCTCTTTGGGGATCGCGGAACAATTTTCTTCCAGAAGAATTTCTCTTCGCCGGGACTCCACTGCTTCCCAACCATAGTGGTATTAAAAACAAGGGTGGTGTGTACTGCGCCCGCTATGTAGTGTTCTGGGCGTGTGATGTGATGCTGCGTCTGGTTTCTTAGGAGGCCGACAAAAGATGCTGTGTGTCTGTATCGCCGTACACGCCGAAATGCTCTTGGGCTGCCTTTTGTCTCTCCTTGTGATACTATGTTTAGTGGTAGAAGAAGGCAATGGAAGCAGAGATGTGAGAAAACGAGATGAACAGAAAGATATGAGCACAGGATGAACAAATCTTTTATTTTTGTGTTTTGCGTTTCTGGCTCAGCTCTTGACAGATGGAGTGGGTGTCTAGCAATTGGGTGCTGCTTGCAGTTTGCTGGCCGTCCAAATGACTCCTGCAATGGCTCTCTACGCTGCTAGCTGGCTAGAGTCCAGATGAAATCATGAAAGGCAAGCAGCAATACATGCCAGCTAGACAAATGGAGGCGCTCGACCGGTTAATGGACCCAGAAGAGATCCACGCAAAGAGAGCAGCGGACCAATGGATGTGCCTTGACGCAGCATTTAGCCTTTGCTTGCCCAGCATTACAAAGGCCTCCTCCTACCTGTTTGCTCTAACATGGGATTTGCCTAGTCTGTGTGTGTGATAGTCTAGATGAAATCGCAATTTTCGGGGGTTGGCACACGAAAGTGTTTGCTTGAGTGGCTCTTGTTAACTTGCTCTGCTGCCAACTGCAGGCTTGGAACTAGGTTTTTAGATACTGGCTGTTTTGGATGCCTCGTCTTCGTCGGCTGTGGGCCACGACCGCCGTTGTAAGGTCGCAGCGCTGAGTCAACCCAGCAAAGAGCCCAAGATGTCAGACGACATTAGACAAAACCACCCCCGTCAGGCTCCAGACAGGGCGGCCTCAGTTCTAGCACGCACACAGGGCGTTGAGGCAGCCCAACAGAATGTGGCCAGCTACGGCCCATCATCATGGCTCTTTCACGCAGCCAGCCGTCAGTTCCCGCTATTCAAAGGGGCTTTTCGGCTCTGGTGCAGAGACGCCACACTCATGCAAAAAGTCGTGAAGCGGTCTTTCGGCACGGGAGAACTGTGGGAGGAAAACCAGTGTTGTTTGTCAGTTCAAAAAGTTTGCTTGGGTCACGGAAGGCGCCAAAGTGGTAGGCGAGTGGGCGGGAGGAAGGATGGGGGGCAATGAGCAGGGAGATAGTGGGCAGAGCAGGACGCAGATCAAGACAAAGGCTAAGCAAGGCTAAGGCTTGGACAAAGAAGGGGGCAAGCCAGCAGGCTAGCGAGGTGAAGGAGAGAGTTGAGAGACAAGCGTGGTGGAGGTGAGGCTGGTTGTGACACGGAATAAAATGCAGACCAGTCCAGATAAAAGGCAACCCCAAAATGATACAGAGCGGCCGTCAAGAAACACGCAGCAAACTCACCATGCTCTTTCCCGTACTATCCGCCACGCCATCGCGGATCCAGAATCCCCAGCTCCCAAGCATGTTAGAGAGCATCATGTCCGTGCTCAGCCGGTCGCCAACCACAGCGATATGGGCTGGGCTGGTGACTCCCGTCTCGGGATGTGCCGCAAAATACGCCATGATTTCATTGCCGCAGCCAGGCTTCTTGGTGCTGTGAGAGAGCACTGTCACGCCCGTAGCAGACTCGACAGAAGCGGCCAAACGCCCCTGCTTGTCGTAGGAGGCGGCCCCGGCCGTGTTGCTGACGATGACTAGCTTGTGCCCCGGGTAGGCAGCTTTAAGGCGCTCGAAGTGGCTCTGATAACAAAGTTAGCACAGTGCGCCTGTACACAGATGCGCAACAAGCTGGAAGCCCTGCGGCCTGCTAAACTAGGGTGTCTATGCATGGTTTGAGTTGGACACATGTCGGACCCAGCTTTGATGCGTATCTTTGCATCGGACAGCCGTGCAGCCGGTCTCTTGGAGAACAAGCTAGAGCCAGTCAAACGGAACTCACCTGGTACAAAGGGTACACCTCGTTGGTTTCTGGATATGCAAAGCAATCGTCTTTATCCAGCACCACGGCTCTAATGTCAGCCTTCTTCCCTTGTTCCTGCAGCGGAGCATCCAGCGGGATCGGCAAGTCGGCAAACGTCGGCACCGTGTAGTGAGGAAGACACAGCGATGGTCGCGTTATAAGCTTCCAGATATTGAGGGATGCCGAGAGATTGAGATTCATGGCGGGCCAGATGATGGATGAGCCTAGGGAATATACCGAGGAGAGCTTCACTTGCAGCACGCACTCTCGCAAGCCTGCTGTAGGTGGTCGGTCGGTGGGTCAGGTCAGATTCCCAACCCATATCATATCTAACCCTAGTGCTGGAAGAAACCCTAGTATACACAAGGGATCTGGTATCTCGACGGACGCGTCTTTGTCTCAACCTCGTCAAGTTTGAGCCCTCAACTTAGCCTGACCAAGGCTACAACCAATCAGGGCGTCAACTAATCGATTGACTGACTGCTTGACCTCATTGTTTGTTTGCACCAATGTCCCGAACGTTCGTCGTAGGTGGCTCTCCGCTGAAAAAGTCCACTGCCCTTCTAAACGACGACCTCGCCGCCCCTCCCGCTGCTTCTAAAGGCCGTCGCCGCGCTGCTGTAAATGCCGTATCACGGAACGAAGGCCTCCTTTCGAGCTCTCCGGAGCGGCCGGGAGCAGCCGAGGACGACTCGGATGGCGAATTCAAGACTTCCCCCACGGTCGTCGCGAAGCCCAAACGCAAGTATACCCGGAAGGCGACCACAACCGACCCAAGCCTCGTGGCTACACCCTCCAAGAAGCGCAGCACTGCACGCACGCCCAAGACTCCTACGGCCAACGGGGCGCCCACACCACGCCGCCGGGCGGCAGCCGACCAGTCAGCCCGCAGAAAGAGCATGCGGACTATGATTGAGCGCGCCAACGCCGACGATCTCGACAGCGATGACGAGCGACTGGGCCTTGCCCGCCACATATACGGGTCCTCAACAGACTCCGGGTCGGGGTCGGGCGGAAACGACGACGAAAACGGGGACGAGGACGAGGACGACAGCCTCTCGGATGACGGGTCTGCAACGGCCACGCCATCGCGTAAACGCGGCGGCAAAGGCAAAGCCTCGGCAGCCAAAAGCAGCACAACACGCAAGAAGCCCGGCCGCCGAGCGAAAGAGCCCTCGCCCGAACCGCCTAGAGACCTACCCCCGCACGAAATGTACTTTTTCCACAACAAGCCCGGCCGTGCCTCTACCAGCAACGCCACGCTAGGCGATCTGGAACTGCTCACGCCCGACGAATACTTTGCCCTGGCCCGAGACCTAGCCGACCCCCATGCCGGCGATATGGCCTTCTTGCAGGCTCTACACGAAGAGAGCTTCTCGCAGTGGGCCTTTGAGCTGGCCGAAGGCTTTAGCCTATGTCTTTTTGGCATGGGATCCAAACGGGCACTGATGCGGCGGCTTGCAGCATATCTCGCACGCCATAGTAGCAGCGGTAACCGCGGCACCAGGAATCGTATTGTTATGGTTAACGGCTTTGCTCGGGCCATAACGACACGTGACCTGCTCAACACCGTCTGGGCATCGCTCGAGATGAGCCAGCGGCCAGCCAGTGGCCAGCCAGCAGCACTTTTAGCCGAAATCTTGCATACACTTGCTTCGCGGGATGAGACTCTCACGGTGCTGGTCAATAGTGTGGATGCATCTCCTATGCGCAAGTCTGGCATGCAGGCAGCGCTGGCAGCACTGGCAGCATCACCACATGTGCAGATGGTGGTCTCTGCTGATTCACCCGACTTTGCTATCTTGTGGGATGTGGGCCAGCGCAGCGCGTTCCGCTTTGCCTTTCACGATGCCACGACACTGGCCCCGTTTGCGCCGCCTGAGATTGAGCCGGTGGACGAGGTACACGAGCTTTTGGGCCGGGCAAACCGCCGCATTGGTGGCAAGGAGGGTGTTACGTTTGTGCTCAAGAGCTTGACGCAGAATGCAAAGGGCTTGTATCTCTTGCTGCTCGCCGAGGTCTTGGCCGCCATGGACGACGCGGCTTCAGGCTCAGCCGTAGACAATCCTGCAATTGAGTATCGCATGCTGTTCAACAAAGCCGTCGAGGCTTTTGTGTGCCCTAGCTCTGAGATGGCCTTCCGCCAGCTCCTCAAGGAGTAAGTGTGCCATTTTATTCCATCCACCCCCAAGTTGACCACTGACGTCATGCTGCCTGTATATGACTTGCTAATTCCGTGTAGGTTCCATGACCATCAGATGATTACGAGCACACGAGACGCTCTTGGCACAGAGTTGATTAGCACGCCGTTTAGACGGGAGGAGATGGAGGCCATCCTTGAGGACATTGCCTCGTAGGTACTTAATACACGCACACACGCACACACGCACACACACACACACATGGCCATGTTAAATGGAGATGGCAGAGGTTGCGTATATACCCCGGGGTGACAACAGAGAGATAGGCCCTCCTTTTTGCGCCATCATGGGGTTTTTTTTTTTTTTTTTTTTTTTTAAACGTGTCTTGATATATACTTGCTGCCATGCATGCATGTGCAGTTTAATACTGCTGCTTAGCTTACATGACGCAATATAGCTCTCTTTGTTTCCCATCATACTCCGATTGACTTGACACACATCCACAGCACCACTGGCACAACCACGTTGTCGTTGCCCCCTGTCAAGACAGCCTCAGTCAGGCTGGCGAGGGAGCCACAGCCGAGTGAATTGCCCAGGGCCCGCGATACACCCACCTCTTGGGCCGCGGGCCAGCCACCAATTCGCATCCATGCTGAGGCCGCCATAAGCCCGGCGCACACAGCTAGTGCAAACGCTATGCTGCCCTCTAGGCTCTTGCCACCTCCCCAACACCATTTGTGGCGGCCATATCGACGGCCAACTAGAGACGCTGCTGCGTCTCCTAGCCCAACACACACAACACCAGCAACCATGCTGACGTGGCGTGCTGGGAGCTCCCAGCCTTGTGGCCAGCCTTGTGCATCTGAGGCTGCGCGAGGCTGGGCTGCGAGACTGAGCCATAGCGGGATAGCACAGCCGATAAGTAGGAAAATGTGAGAGACCACGACGGGGCCCTTGAAATCGCGCCCGTCAACATAGGGGGCTAAAAAGGTCGCAATAGGCTTGGAAAGCGGTGGCAGCTGGCTTGCCCTCAGCAAATCGAGCAGCAGGAAAATAGCCAGAGCGAAGGACAATGCCATGGCACAGAAACAGACGTCAACAAAGATTGACGGTAGCATCATGGCAACCATCATGAAATGGAAAACCTTGCGGCGAGTATCAACCTCATAGATGGCACTCAAACGAAAGACTACCAGCAAGCCAATCACCAAAATCAACAGCCAATATGCGGTAAGCAAAAGCCTCGTATTGGCTACTCCCACAAACGAAAGTCGCATGTTCTGCACCCAGCCAGAACTACAACACACGGCTTTGTCAAGATATTCGACTCGTGGGGGTAGTACGATCCAGTCGTCGAGGTTATGGCTCACAACCTGCCAGCGGAAATAGCCAACGTCGCCAAATAGGTAGCCCATCGCCCAACCGATAGCTTCGTGGCCATCAAGAGCATCGCGAGATATGGCGAGGCGCACGGGCAATACAATGATAGCCATGATGCACATGTACACATACCCTGCATATAACCATTTGCGAGCCATGGCCTGCTCTGGGGTAAGCTTCAGCAGTGGCTTCAAAGACACCGACAGTGTCCGTCTTCGGCGCCTAGTGACGATGGCCTGTGGTCGGTTTTCGGGCGACCCTTCCGTTTTCTTTCGGGATTTAGCCAAAACTCTGGTCTTATTTGAGCTTTGCATAGTCTCCTGGCTGTCGTCATTGCCATCATTCCCGCTTAATGAATCCGAGGTTTCCTCCGTGTTGGCAGCGATGCTGTTTTTGCTCGAGCCCAGTCCTAGGAGTTCACGTCTTAGGCGAAACGGATTCCATAGGAGCCGGAGGGGTCGAACTATAGAATATTCTCGAGCCCGTCGCCTGTCGCGACGGAAGCGCCATCGAGGAACCCGAGCTAAGGCAATCCCCTTAAGAATGGTGTTTCCCGTAGACAACAGGACAAGAAAACCCCCCACCCATATCAAAGCCCGTAAGATCTTGATCTGGGGGGATTCGGCAAACAGAAGAATATTAATAAGAGCTACCGAGAGTAGCTCAAGTTCGGCTGGTAGCAAGCTTGTAGTTGTGAGAGAGTAAAGAACGACGCAGAAAGACTGGTGTAGTGGATACAAGTAAGGCAGGATCTCAAGAGACTCGTGCGTAGAGATTTGGCCAGCAGCCGGTTTTGAGGCTGGGGCTGTTGAGGTTAAAAGCGGCAAGAGTGAAAGCAGCCAGTGCACCGGGCTAGGCGAGGAATCGGAGGTGCTGTAGGAGGCAAAAGGGACGAGATAACGAGGAAGAGTAGATATAGCTAGGACAATATTAGGGGCGACAAGTTGAGACTTGTCGCTGGAAATAAGAAAAGACGTCAACAGTGTCAGGACAGGGGGGTAGAGCAATGGCGCTGGATCAAAGTCCGGAGGGATAGTCAGAGAAGAAAGACCTCGTGTGGATTTTGAGCAGGGCGAGGTGCGTAACATGACGACTCTTAGTGGATGAACACATAGCATCAGAGAGTAAAGAGCACCAAACTGGGCCAATTCTGGAAGGCATTAGTTAGATGGATATTAAAAAGAAGCAAATCATGCAAAGAAGCAAGAAAAAACGAACCTCTAGTCAACGGCTTGATCATCGCCGCGACGTCCTCGTTAGCGATAACAACGCCTGCTAACACAACCACAACAGCCAATTCAGCTGCCCTTCGGACGAGATTTCTTGATCTCCTTTTTTTCTTCTTGATGCTTAGTACATCGCCGTCTTCAGTCATGCATTCAGGTTTCCATGGTCTTTGCGCCGGAGGTGCCAGCAAGGGTGTCGATACTCCAGAAAGCGGCTCCTCCTCGCCTCTCAGGCCTTTGTGCAGACGGGGCTTTGGGGCGGGAAGGCCGCGCAAAAAGTACTCGCCATCGGCTTCTGTGCCTGAGTCGCTGACTGTAGAGGCCTCGAACGGTATTATGGGAGTTAGCGGGGTAGCTATAGTTGTGCCTGTGGTCGTCGGAGCAGCTACGGCTGGGCGGCTGCGTAAAACCGCCGGGGCTCCTGGACATGGAGGACTGCAGCTTCCAGGGCTTGGAGGGTCGCGGGAGGGGTTCGAAAACGGGGGGATAATGTTTTTATTTGCATTGTGGCTGGGGTCTGGCGGATGGCGCAGGTTAGTTGTAAGGTCGACGGCGAGAAAGGCTAGAGGGCCACCAGCAAGCGGCAAGACATGACCTTGGGGGAGAGACAGCATAGCTACGGGAGCATATTCCTTCATACCATTAATGAGCGGAGCTCCTCGCGTGTTTGGAGAGGGAAGAGGGGAAGAGGTTGGCTGTAGCTCTATCGATGCGCGGCTGACGTCGTGATCTGGTGGATGTGACATTTTTGTGGGTCGTGGGGTGGTGGCTATTCAGAGGCCGGACATTCTCAACTCAGAGCCTGACAAACCAGCAAATATGAAGCTCGTCTGAGAGCAGACAATGGGGAGGAGAGACAGAGCAGTGTGTGGAAGAGAAGAAGGAGGAAAGCAAAAAGACAGCCTTGCTGCTTAATTGTTAAGCCTTGTCACCTTGATAGCTATTGAGCAAGATCCACCCAGCCTACAAGATTGCGTCTTGTTTTGGCAACTACGTCAAGCTAGCTAGCTTCAACGTGAACACAGCACCGGGCCATCTTTATTTAGTCGGGTACTTTGCTGTGGCCAGGGCTTATGTAAGCAGGGGAGAAAAGGCAGAAAAGCAGTCCCAGAATGCCAAAAAATCGCGCCAGGGAGACAAAAGAGGGAGAACGCATGTTGAGCATACATAGATAGCCTTTGTGTGCATAGCCTCGATATCGGCGTTGTTTGGTATAGCGAGGAGGCAAGCAGCGGATGTGACCCAAGGCAGCCCCCTTTCTAGGCAAGCAGCGGCTTTCACATGACAGCCCCGGTTGTGCCGGGTCGGTCTGAGCAAGACCAAAAAAATGGCGTCATGCGTGGCAGAGAGCACGGCCTGTGGGCACGCCGCACCATCGCGATGCGTGCAGAGAACTCCCCGCGGGACTCGAACCCGCAACCTTCAGATTAGAAGTCTGACGCCCTACCATTGGGCTAGGGGAGCTGGGAAACCTAGGCGGAGGGCGCTAGTTTTATGCTATATTTGGCGACTGCAAGCCCGCCCGGGACCGGTCTCCGTGCCGGCGAGGAAGGCGAGTCACCAGCTTGCTTGGGAGCATACGTGCTTCTCTCGCCCGGGACCGGCCCCCGTGCCGGCGAGGAAGGCGAGTCACCAGTTTGCTTGGGAGCATACGTGCTTCTCTCGCCCGAAACCGGTGGTCAGCCTTGCGGAGGGTTGATTCTGACCGGCAACCAGTCCGGCGTCGTTT
>NETT01000360.1:0-24994 GCA_003449175.1 Ceratocystis smalleyi
CCCCCTACAACTCCAGTATCATGCAGCGTATCTCTTCCCTCGAGACCTTCGCAGCCGTCGCGCCGGTCGCAGGCCGGTCCTCTCGGCGGAGCTCCATAGCCTCTACGCGATCGCGCAAGCTCAACTTCAATCCTATGCCCGAATCGTGGGATGGTGTCGTCAGCAAACAGACTAACATTCAGGCCGTCGGGGCTTTCGAAGTTCCCAGATGGAAACGCATTCGTGAGTTCCCCACCAGAGAGAGCCCCCTTCTATTCTTACTCAAATTCCTCCAGTCCCACCCAAGCCCACCTGACCCTCGCACCCTGGTTTCTTTGACTAACCATATTACCCACCCTCTTTCTTCTTCTCCCACCTCCAACAGTCCAAATCTTCGTCACTGTTTGCTACTGTCTTGTAGCCGCTGGCGTCGTTTTTGGCTACGCTGCCCTCAAGCCCGTGCTCAAGCAGGAAGGCGCCTACCGTGCCCAATGTTCCACCATTGGTGCCTCCGACAATGAAATCGACACCTGTGTTGAGATGCACTTGAACCTCATGTTCACAGTTGCTGCTGTCAGTACCAATGTGGTTGCCCTGCCCCTCGGCGCCATTCTCGACCGCTACGGCCCACGCATTTGTGGTATCACCGGCGCCTTCTTCCTTGCCACCGGCTCCTTCATTCTGGCCCATGCCGAGTCTGTCCCCTTTGACGGCTACCTCTTTGGCTACATGGCCCTTGCTCTGGGCGGGCCTTTCACCTATATTTCCGCCTTCCAGCTCAGCAACGCCTTCCCGCGTCATTCCGGCTTCGTTCTGGCCCTACTGACGGGCGCCTTTGATGCCAGCTCAGCCCTCTTTCTCGGCTACCGTATTGTCTATGAGCGCAGCGGTGGCGCCTTTGACCACTCGCGTTTCTTCACCTACTACTTGATCGTTCCTGTCATCATTGTACTGCTACAGATTTTCCTGTTGCCCGAACAGAGCTACAAGACTGTCGGCGAGTTGGTCGAGGTTGCTGAGGAGGCCGAGGCTGAGGCTGACCATGTGTCTGTTTTTGAAGACCAGATTGACGAACACACGGCTTTGCTGCGCGATGAGGAGCGGGTGCGCTGCCAGAGCGTCGTTGCCGATATTGAGGAGCTTTTGGGCGACCCCAAGGCTGGTCGGCAGGCACGGCGTGAGGAGCGCAAGAACGAGATTTCAGGCGTGTGGGGTGTCATGCATACCAATTCGGCCCTCGAGCAAATTTCCTCGCCGTGGTTTATCCTTATCTGCGCGTTCACTGTCATCCAGATGACGCGTATCAACTTCTTTGTCGCCACCATCCGTCCGCAATACGAGGCCATCTTTGCCGATCATGATGCCGCCGTTGCCATTAACCAATTTTTCGACATGGCCCTTCCACTGGGCGGTATTCTGTCCATTCCCTTCATTGGCGTTTTCCTCGACAACTTCTCCACTGTTGCTGTGCTGACGACTCTTGTCATCGTAGCCGTTTCCATCGGCCTACTGGGCCTGCTTGCTTCGCCCCCCGCAGCTTATCTAGGTGTGTGTCTTTTTGTGCTGTACCGCCCCTTCTACTACACTGCTGTTAGCGACTATGCTGCCAAGGTCTTTGGCTTCCGCACCTTTGGCACTGTCTACGGTACCATCATCTGTCTAGCTGGCCTGTTCAATTTTAGCCAGTCGGGCCTTGACTACCTGTTCCACAACACTTTCCATGGTAATCCCATTCCTGTTAATGTCATGTTGCTTTCCATTGGTGCTGTGCTGGGAATTGCACTGGTAACCTTTGTGGCCATCAACGCCCGCAGAATTAAGCGCCAACTGCTGGAAGAAGAGGCCACGGCTGCTGTATACCAGAGCAGCGAGTAATCGTGCAAAAGATGAGGAAAAAAAAAGGAGGGAGACCATACATACAACACACAGTAGGTAGGTGACTCTACGACTTTGTAGGTATTTTTAGGAATTAGTGATTATGTAGCATATTTTCTTTTATTTTTCACATGACCGAATTCGTTTGAATTTTGTTTATTACTTGGCTCTATGGCTTGACCTTGCTTACTTGTATGTGAAAGAAAGAAGATAGAGGACGAACTAATCACCTAACTCGTCCTCCTATAATACGCCTTGATACACCCTCCCTGACCGCGATATCACATCACGATATCGCCCCCTATACCAGCTCCATCGGCGTGCCGACCGACCGCTCCTTGCGCTTTCGAATGCGGTCATCCTTCTCTGTCCCCTCTTCTGACATGGCCGCATCAACCTCGTCGCGCATGGCATCCGTGCCAGGCGGAATTTCGCGGAATTGTACGCTGGGAGCGGCCTCAACAAAGCGTAGCTGCTCTGTGATATGGGCGACAATCTCGGCCAACTTTTTCTGGGTATTCTTGTTCTGCCGCGGCTCACCGAGAATCTGTTCGATAGTAGGAAACAGAGTGTCCTGGCGAAACTCGTTGCGCCACGGCGTGTGCATAGGGAGCGTAGCGTTTTCCTTGATCTTGTCATCGTAGCCAATTGCCACCGACGTCTCGTACGCCCATGCACGCGCTACATTTCGAGGCGTGTAGCCACCACCGCCAAACATTATGACTGGCACACCTAGGGTTTTGACATACTCGGCACATGCCCCATGGCCCTGGACCTGGAGGTTGAAGCGGCCTAGCCGGTCGCCGGCAAGCGAGTCGGCACCACACTGCAGCGCTATCGCGCTGGGCCGGAACTTCTGCACGATGGTGCCAATAACCGTCTGAAACAATTGCTTGTACTGTTCGTCTGTGATGCCGTCTAGAAGCGGCACATTAACAGCGTGGTGGGCGCCAGGGTTATGCTCGCTCTTAGGGCCGTTGTCTTCTAGCGCGCCAGTCCCAGGGAAAAAGTTGTTGGGGTCCCATTTATGGAATGAACACGTCATTACACGGTCGCTACTCCAAAAGGCCTCCTCAACCCCGTCACCGTGATGCACGTCAATATCAATATAAAGAACACGCGGGTAGTAGCGCAGTAGTTGCAAAATCGACAAGACGATGTCGTTGATGTAACAGAACCCTGATGCCTCATTCTTCTTGGCGTGATGCAAGCCGCCGCCCCAGGCAATGGCGATGTCACTCTGACCATTGCAAATCTTACGAGCGGCATCTATCGAGCCACCGGCTGACATGGAGGCATAGTCGTACAGCCCTTCAAAAATTGGACAGTCGCTACCGCCCAAGCTAAACTTGATATCTTCAGTGCTGTCGTAGTCCCGTGGCGTTGGCTCCGATTGTACAGTACCCAGAAAATCGAGGTACTCTGATGAATGGAACTCGTTGAGCTCCTCGTAGGTAGCGGCACGTGAAAGATAGTTGTCCATGGCAAACATCATTCCGTATGATGAAATAAGACTCTTGGACAGTGTCAAACGCCATGGTTTCATGGGGTGCGTCTGGCCGAAATGGTGTTTTTCCATCTCCGGGTTGCAGTGGAACGAGACAGTGTAGCCATGCGGCCGCTCAATGCCCATATCTAACGCTTGTTTTTCGCACTGTGAGTAGTACATTTCATAGGCTTCTAGGCCATGCTGCTCCAAAGGCAAAGCGTGTTCATCTATTATCGAGTAATCATCACCCTTGTCGGAAATGTGCGGTAGATAGTTGGGCTTGGGTGTGCGAAATTTGAACTCGAATGGAGGGTTGACAGCCGCGCTGCAGGGCTCATCTGCTGGAGCCGGAGTTGATGCTGCCGTCGATTCCGACGCAGCGGCAGCTACCATTCCGGCTCTTCCAGGAAGCTGATAGTCCATAACGGGATTAAGGGCAGGACGAAGAATGGGCCAAGCAGAGGGTTGAGTGTGTGTGTGAGACTGAGACGAGGTGAGGGTCACTTAAATGGTAATAGATGTAGTTCTGAGCAAGCACTGAATACAAAGTCCTGGGTATCAAGCAAAAAAAGGAGAGGGGTATGTGAAGAGAGAGGGGGGGAGGAAAGTAATATCGTTAAACTAGGTCTGAATGTGCATCATGAAGCAAAAGGTAGGCGTCGTCAAGTCTGCCGGGTCGTTGATGAGGTTGATAGACTTGGATGATAGCCCAGCTGCCACCAGCTGCCAGCTCTCGGCTCCTGCACCCCACACGCAAGGCTGTCAGCCAGCCTGATAGAAGTATCTATCACCCGCTTCAAGAACACAAGAAAAGAAAGGAAACTACCCAAACTACCGCATCACTAAAAGACGCGTGCCTTCCACACCAACACCAGGAGAAAAAATCTTTATTTCCCATTCTTCTTGAAAATTATTTTGTGCCCTACAACTTCACACAATTCACGACATTGTCCCAGTCATCTTTGCTCTTTTTTTGCTGTCTGATTCTTCAACCACTAATCAATCAATCGCCTTTGGACCTTTGCAAATTTCCCCAAAGCGCAGCCTAATCTCGTTTTACTTTAATCGTGCCCTCCCGGAACAACTCCGGTTTCCCGGTAATCGCCCGCCCCTTTGTTACATCTTCCTCCTCCTACACAGAGACAAGGTGGACCTGACCTGATCTGACCTGGCCCGACTAGACTGTGCTGTGACCTTGTCTTTATATCTAGACTGCTCGCACAGGCGCAACAACAGAGGCAGCCGCCCTATTCTCCCTTCTCGGCAATTCAGGTCAAGGTACTACGCTCGGTCTGCCTCTCTCCAAGTCGGCAGCGCTGGATTATAACGGAGTGAGCGGATGATCTGCGGCTCACGGTTGGTTGGTTTATAATAAATCTCCAAAATTTAACTGTGAAGAGGTGAGCTCATCCGTGGGTTTTCGATCGATTTCTGCAAGTTTTTTGCCTTTGCTTTTTCTTCTTTCTTTAATTCTTTCCTTCCTCCCTTGTTGAAGGGGCCCCATTCCTTTCGCTCTCGGTCCAAGTTTAACAGCCCGTCCTCTGCTTGCTCTCTTGTTCTACCTGCCAGTCCCATCATCCATTACTTTCTTTCCCTCCTTCGTTTTGGGTTGGATTTCTTTTCCTTAAGGTCTCTTGATTTGTTGTTTATCTGCTACAAGACTCAAGAAAACAGCGGTAAAATAGCAGCAGGTCTTCGCGCATCAGGCAAAAAAAAAGCAGTGTGCCTTTCTCCTAAGATTTAGAAGACAGGAGAGAAACATACATTGTGTCGCTTCTTGATTGCTTCTTGCACTGTACTGTTCCATCATAAACACAAATATCGGCACGAGAGAAAAAAAGAAAGAAAGAGAAAAAAAAAAGGAAAAAGAAAAAGAAAAAGAAAACCCACCCCTTTGACTGAATATCGCCTGCAGATCTTGTTGCAACTCTACTTTTCTTTGTTTTCTCCTTCTACTATTGTTTTGTTCTCTGATTTTTGTCTCACGCCTTCTCTTGTCACCTGTCTTATCCTCGCTTTTGCTTTTTGCCTTTGCGTCTCTGCTTCACCTTTCTTCTGAGTCTTTGTCCTGAACGCTCGGCCGCCCAGTTAACAACCATGCCTAGAGACGACCTGTCCATCGACTTCGTCAAAAAAATGCCACAGACTGAACCTATGGATCCTGCCGTAATCCTAGACGAGTGGTTTAACCGCGTGCAGAACCTCCCCGAAGAGGTACGTTTTATCCAGGATGAAGTAGCGGACAAAGACCGCCAATATGCCGAGTGTATCCGCATAGCAGAGGACCGAGATGGCAAGATTCAAAAATGGATTAAGAATCAGGGCAGCCACGAGCCAAATCCTAGAGAAGACCAACTAAGGAGCCAAGTGCGCGAGAACTATGCCCGTGCCGAGAAGATTGCTGCCGAGAAGCTGGTTCTCACCAACCGTTTGCAAACCATTATGGATAAACATCTCCGAAGTCTAGACGTGCAAATCAAGTTACTCTACGATAGAGCAGAGCCAGGGTTCTTAGAGCCCAACGAGGTACCATCTCTCCTACGCCCGAGTCCCGCTAACAAAGCTGTACCCTCCCTCTCGCTACGCAACCCTAGTAATCTAGTTGCCCTTGGTGCTTCTCCGACGGCAACGTCCGCCGGAGGCGCACCGCACACTCCAGTTGTAGCTCGTGCATCTACCACTCAGATTCGCCATGCCCAGGCTTCCCACCAGCACGCCGTGTCTGCGCCTGTCAGTCCAGCTGCGAGCATGATTCTTAGTCGCAACCAGCGCGAAGCCTCTACAGGAGCAGCAGGCCAGAAGCGGCCGCGCCTGAACACCAGTGGACATAGCAACAATGCCAATAGCATTACCCCCACAAGCTCACTTGCACGCCACTCTTCCCTAGGCCCAGGCACACCTAAAGGCACAACCGGGACAACCATCGCTGCAGGGGTTATTGGCGGCGCTATACGCGCTGGTAGCGCTGGTCCACGAGTCGCCGCTGTCAAGGCCTCCTCCGGCAACACGGGTGGCCGCAAGTCCGGAACACCCAGCAACGCAGGCCGCAAACGCGGCGTCAACGTAGCCTCAAGTAACCCCAAATCCTCGCTCTCGCGTGTGCGTAAATCCACCAAGACCTCGCCCGCATCCACGGGCGATAGCGAGCTATCCGATGCCGACAGTGGCAGCGATATCTCGGACAACGACGGCGGTGATAGTGCAAGCGCTGCCGGTGCTGGCAGTGCCTCGGGTGCTGGAACCAGCAGCTCTACCACCCACGGCTCTACTACTACAGGCCCGAACGACGGTGCTTCATCACGCAGTGCTAGTGGCACCAACGGCTCCGCCGCTACGCTCGGTGCACATGTACATCCTCATACAGTCACAGCAACTGCCTCTAATGGCACGCTGTCCAATGCCAATGCGCACGTGCATACGCCCGGAAGCGGCAGCGCTAAGAGTAATGGCACCTCCAATGGGGGCGGCACTGGCGCTGTTGTGGGCGGCGAGGCGGATGAGGATGAAGAAATGGGCGATGCTGACTATGACGAGGCGGGGGATAATAAGAAGTACTGCCTGTGCCAGAAAGTTAGCTTTGGCGATATGGTGGCGTGCGACAACGATGATTGCCCGTATGAGTGGTTCCATTGGTCGTGTGTGGGACTAGTCAGTGAGCCGAACGGGAAATGGTACTGTCCAGTATGTGAGGAAAAGAGGCGAAAGTAGTGAAGCCTGGGGCTAGAACTACATGACACAAGTGAGTAAGAGGATTATTTTGTCTAGCGCCATGTTTTTTTTTTTTTTTCATCTTTTTCATATTCTCTCTTGATACCACCACCGCCAATACAAACACCCAACATACCTACCTAGCTAGCTACCTTGACTCCAACTCATTCCATTCACAGCTTGCAATATGCATACTCATCAATTACGATTATGTTCTTGTTAAAGCGGTAGTTTTCTTTTCATGTCATTGAACGACCAATAAACTAAAACAAAAAGAAAAATAAACAAACGGATTTTAGAGAGATTATTTGTTTTCCTCCGTTGAAAAAAGACAAGCAGGAAGAAAAGCAGGAAGAAAAGCAACAGAACAGCGAGAAAAGAAAACCATCGCAATACGGATGATTGGGGGAAGAAAGGGTATGACGTCAATGGGGATTATGTATGTTTCTGTAAGGTGAAGAGTCGAACTTCATAAGAAAAAAGCGACGGAAAAAAGAAAAAAGAGATAAAAAAACAAAAGCAACCGAAAAGGACAAACCACAAAACCGCAGTCTCGTTTTCTTAGTGTTCTAGCAGACGCAGCGATCCTTGGACAACAACGTTTTCCAGAATTGAGCCAGGGGGAATGTCAATGGTGCTACCCTCAGTAGCAACAATAATGACTGTTCCCTTTAGAGTTACACCACGGTTCAGGTTGACAGCACCAGTAATGGTGAGGTGGTCCAGCTCAATGAGCTTGGGGATTGAAGGAATACGCTTCTGGAAGTCAGACACCTTCTTGAAGTCACCACCCAGTTTGATGAGAGGAGCATCACCAAAGCGGTTGGGACTCATTTGAAGCTGGCCATGCTTAACCGTATACAAATCCGACTTGACCAGCATCAGGTCAGAGCAAGTCTTGACAGGCAGAAAGCGGCGACGCGGCACATTGACACCATGGGCATTGCGGAAGTGACGGATGGCAGCACCGACAGCAGTCTCAAGTTGTAGAACGGAGATATCACTTTCGCCCTTGCTATCGCCAGGAATAGTCTTGCCATTGGGGATAATCTCCATTTCCAGCTCGTTGTTCTCAACAACACGCTTGATAGCCTTGAGGTTCAGCCAAATGTTGTTGGTGTTGAAGTACTTGAACTTCTTAATAGACTTGAACTCGTTAACGTGTTCCTTGGGTACCTGGGCAATTTCCAGCAGGCGAACAGAGCCCTCGTAGTCAATGATGGTACCACCCTTGACGTCAGCCTTGGTCTTGTTGGTCAGCTCCATGATGTACTCAGAATCAGTCTCGACCATGTGCTGGAGAATGCGCAGGTCAACGACAGCTCCCAGGTTGTCAGCGTTGGAAAGGAACAGAATCTCAATACCACGCTCCATCAGCTGGTCAAGAATCTTGGAGTTGTACAAAGACTCGAAGACATCACCGTGGCCAGGAGGGTACCACTCATTGATTGAAGAGTCATACTTCTTGGGGACAGGCAGTAGGGAGTCTTTGAGGATACGAGGGTAGCGAGACTGGTTGAAAGTCAGGATCTCCAGGTTGTGACCATCGTACTTCTTGATGATGGAGGCCGTGTCCTCGTCCGTGTTGAACGAGTTCATCAAAACAAGGGGAACATTAACACTGTACGTCTTGTTGAGGTACTCGATCTGACGGACAGACAGGTCCAGGAAAGACATGCCATCACGGACCTCGATGACGGACTTGGGGCCAACACAGCCCATGGAAGTTCCCAGGCCACCGTTGAGCTTCAGGACAGCAAGCTTGCTGAGGAATTGAGTAGCCTCAGATGTTGCAAGATCGTCGTAGTCAACAACCTGGCCCTGGGCAGGGGGACGAATGCGGTCCCAGTCACTAAATAATGAGAAAAAGTCAGTTTAAAATTAATAGGGAGAAAACACAGGATCGAGATACTTACACGGCATTGCCCTTGGCCTTGTCATTCAGGTAGCGGCGGAACAAAGCAAAGAAGTTGTCCATTTCAGTCTCAAACATGGCCTTCTGCTCAGGGTCCTCAACGGACTCGGCCAGGTTGGTCAGCGAGTTGCGCATCTGAGCAGCAGCAACATTGGTGGAGGTGTTCTCAAATGCCTGTTGCGGGCGATCTGTTAGCATTGTGTTATATTTCATAGCGGCGGTAGAAGAGTGGAAGTTATGGCAAGAACAAAGAGACGATGGAAATGAGGGCAGGAATAGGCGGGCATCTGCGTGCTAAGTAGATGATGGATGGAGATTGTCAAGACGGAAACTAGAAGATGCGAGCAAAGCTGCCTAGATCAAGACTTGTGATGTAAAACAGACACCAGAAGATACTAGCAGCAGGGTGTAGACAGCCAATCAATCTTTGCAGGCAACTGAAGTAAAAAAAGAAAAACCAGGTAAAACCATCTCCATTTGCCCGTGTGTCTGTATCTCTCTTTATATTGCGGTTGAGAAAATGACTAAGATCAAATGCGGGAGGCCAGCCAGATTGATCCAAGCCAAGAGTTGATTTGATCTTGGAATCAACATAGCAGACAGCAACCACAGATAAACAGGTATCCTGGTTTGAGGTTGTCTACACAGAAATGACAAAGACAAGTTTGTCTGTTTGCTGCCTGCAAAGAGGAGGGGAACATGAAAAGAAGCACAAGAGGAGAGGGGGGGCTTGCCATGTGACTGCGAGTCTTGCCGTGTCTACGGGCAAAAACATCTTCGTCCACACCAGAGCCAGCAGTAGGCTTAAGGTGGGTGGAAAGCGAGGCCTTGGGGGCAGCAGCAGCAGACATTGTAAAGAGAAATGAAGAGAGGGTCTTCGGTATTAGACGGCGTCGGGATTCGGGCACGGGAGAGAAGGAGTGAAGAGGTCGAGGAAAAGGAGATGGGCGAGGGCCTTGTATATATAAAGGAGAGAGAGAGAAATAGAATAAGCCGTCTCAATGGATTGTTGCTTCCAATTAGCCAGCAAGAAAAGGAAGAGCCCAAAAGCTATAAATAAAGAGATTATGAAGGAGAAAAGTGAAGGAGAAAAAGAAGAGAAACACGAGAAATTAGGAAGAAATACACCAGCTCTCAGAGAGGGAAGGAAGAAGAAGCTTTTAAGGGGCAGCTACCTGCAAAAGGGCTGCAAGGTAAGAGCACATAGCTAGCAAAGAAGGTGCAAAAGGCACCTACTGGCTGGCAGTACACCGTTCAGAGAAGAGGGGGAGAGCAGAAGGCAGGAAGCTCCAGGTGGCCAGGGAAGGGACGCGGAGGCTCCTCCCTGTTTCTTTTGTTCCCTTGCGGGAGCTGGCAAGGCTCTTGGTTGGGGCTCCACCCAGTAAAGCTCTATTTGTCTCTGGGAGCTCAAGCTTCAAACCGAAGAACATAACGAGGCGGGGCTCATGCATCCACTTTGGGAAAGAGAAGAAGCTACTGCCTCTACAGCTAGAAAGAGACCGAGAGAGGCCCCTTCCACATTTTCCTTTTGTTGATTCCCGCCTTCTGTGTTTCCCCGTATTTCCCCCATTTAACTTTTAGAGGGCGGCCTCTTCTTATCCTTCCCCGGTGGATACCAACCTGCCTTTTAACATGCTAACATCACCAAGAATCCACCAATTTTAACACCCGGCTACCCCACTTATTTCCTACCTCGCCTTCCCCTCTTCCCCTTTGTAGCCACTTGTTCAACTTACACGCACTAACAGAGCCAGCCATAACAGTAGTCAGTACAGGACGCAAAGCGCCTATCTGGCAGCCGGTGGCTGAGCTGTCAGATAGATGGCGTATCTACGGTCATTTTTATTCTCGCACTTTGGATGTTTTCTGCATATCCACACCCGCAGAGGAGCGAAGAAGGCCCAGGTCAACGTGACCTCACTTCTCACTTATCTCTCTTGCTCCTCTCTTGCAAAGGGCCAGGCCCGAGAGAAAAACGCTCTTCCTATCTAGCCCGTCTTTTTTTCTATTACTGGGTCGCTGTACCAGACTTCTCCCTTCACGCCCTTGCCCAATACCAGCCATTGTTGTGGCTAAAACTCGGTATATTGATAGTTCTCTCCTCGTCCTCCCAGGGGATCCCTTCTCTCCTCCCCCTCCCCTCCCCTCTCTCTCCCAACAGGCCAACTTAGCTCTTCTCAATAACCCTGTTGTTGAATTCTAGACCAACTTCAGCTCCTTGCATGGCAGTCTTTTTTTTTGTTTTTTTACTTTCGCAGCCCAGCCAAGATTAACACAACCCGTTGTTAAATGCAAAAGCCATCTGTAATGTACAGTATCTACCGTTGTCCGCACTGTCTCTGTAATGGACCATATTCGGCCTCTTTCTTTAGCGCCCCCCCCCCCAAAGGCCCAAGCTTGGGCTTCTTTGATAGGCTTTACCTTGTGAATGACAGACCAACACCGAGTCTCTCTCCCTCCCGAACGGCTGCATAGCTGACTGGTGGCTGGCTCAGCGGTTGAGTACCAGCAGAATAAAAGAAGACAAGACAAAGGGAGGGGCGGACTCTCTCAACAATAACAAGGCAAAACACTTTAGTATCACCGTCAGCAAAACTTAGGCATGTGTTTGTGGCTTGTACGCTGCGGGCACATTCTCAGCAGTTCTGTTGCTCCCTTGCGAATAAAGACCTCGTGCGTTATTGTTCTGTCCCTCTTACTTCCTGTCTTCCCCTCCTCGTTCTCCTCCTTATTTCCCCGGCTGATATAGGCTCTCTATTTGCATAAGGTAAGCAATAAATGTCTGTATTATTTTATTTTGTCGTTCGCTACTCTAGTATGTAATTTTTCGTTCTTGGTCAAACTCTTCTAAAAATGAGGATGAGCCAATCAGGTAGGCCTCTAATATGTCGTACCCTAACACCACACTTGATCCATTTGCCTCAATTCCGTTACCTATCCCAAACTCAGCTTAGCACACGTGCACTTAAGACTTTGCGCAAGGAGACGCCAGATCCATTTTCTCACCTTCTCTCGTTTTTCGTCCATGATGCACTACAACTTAGAAAGCTGACCTTGATGCCGTCTGTGCCGTTTTCACCCTGCTGCAGGTTGTTGGGCCGTCATACATGCAGCATTGCAGTATCAAAGCTTGAACGGCAAATCGCAAGTCCAGTGTCTACTATGTTTAGGATTAGAAAAGGGGACTTGCTATTGGAACAAACGGAGCCGGCGTTCTGAATTCTGGTGGTCGCAGAAACCGAGAACGATCTGTTGAAAGCATACGGGCCATCATCGACAAAAAGAGCTGTTTCATAGATATATGTAGTGAAGTTGCTCCAATGCTTTTCACCTTCGGTTGTCTCATGCCGTGCCAAGTGCGTCATGGGCGGTGTGGTATGCCTTGGCAGGGTTAGCGACCCTGGCGATCTCCAGACGTACAATGGCTGCCAGGAATCTGTGTTTTCAGAGTCTCTCCCCCACTCCCAAATACTCCTTGATACGCTCCCTACATTGCCTATTTTACACACCGCTCCGAGGATTCCCACATCTCTCAACACTTTTGAATTCTTGCTCGCCCCCTCACTTTCAGCCCCCATACTCGTTCTTCTACAATGCCATCTACCAAGCCCGACCCCACCGCTTGGTGGAACATGAACATCCCTACTGCTCAGCATACTGTTGCAGTGCCCATTGACCTGGCTGAGTGTTCTGCACGTGACGCTACCGTGATTGGCGCTGACGAGTCTAGCTATGTGCCTCTGAGCTGGGAGCAGTGCCAGGCTGTTGTCGCCACCAACGACCTTGAAGCCTTTAGCCGCTCGCCATTGGAATTGCGTCGTTACCGTCGTGCCATGTATGCTCTAGTCGCTACACACGGATCGGTCGCGTCCTTCTTGACCAATGAGCGGATTGGCTGGGGGGAGGGAGAGATCAAGCCCCACGGCACCATTCCGTTTGAGACCCCGGAAGACTACAAGATCATCTACAACGACTGGCCGTACGGGCTTGATCCACGTATCGTCCATCTAGTCGTGTGGACAAAATTCCCGTTGGTGGAAGACCCAGCAACAGGGCGATTGACAGCGTTATCAACACAACAGATCGATAGCTTTGTTGGAAGGACGTTCCGCAGTCATGTGCCGGCTAAGAACGTAGGTGCAGCACAGGGCGCTTTTGATCAATAGATATTGGAGCTTGTAGTGTCAACTTGCTGACCATGGATACTGATTAGGTTATTTGGTTTAAAAACTGGTCGGCAATCAAGTCTGTCCAAGCGCTGGAGCATTTCCATGTCCTGATGCTTGAGCCGGACGCCGACTTCGTCCGGGAAATCACGAATGGTGACCGGCCCCTATGTGAAAAGTCCTAAAAGATAAAAGATGAGAGATATACATCGACATCCGTTTGGCATACCTAACCAGCCTATTGCCCACTAACTCTCAATTTCTCTCCTCTCTTTTTCTATGCAACAACAAGCTCGACGCATGCCCCCTCAGCCATCGGCACTGCGGTAGGTTTAGTCATGGATAGTTTCAGTTGCCAGCGTGCCTTTATTTCAGTGGAAGCCTCTCTTCCCGCGAGAAAGTCTTGCTTAATATCGCCAGCTACCTTGCTAGCCAATGCCTCGAGGGTGCCAAATGATGAGTCGTCCATAGACTATATAAGGATTGTCAGTACAAACATGGGAAAAAATATGCAGAGCGAACAAGAGGAAAAGCCCACTGGGACAGGAAATGGAAACTAGAATAAGCCTTTATTTCAGCCCTACCTTTTGCACTATGGCCTCCAGCCCAGTATAGAGATCTTCATGCTCGTCATACCGGTCGATCTGTACATCTGTGACCACGATCTGCCGCCCGAGCCGCTCATTGTCATTGAGTCCAATGAGTGTTGGCACGCGCATCTCATGGAGCTTCAATGCAACACCGAAATTTTGGACCAATGTCGCTTGACTGCCGTCATGTTTTGTGTGTTCTTCTTTCCTTTGAAGCAGTGCCGTTGCCTCTGACTCCGCCTGTTTCTTTAATTTACCTGCCTCGGGCTTATAGACCGCCATGCCCGTCAGACTGATACCAGATCCCAGTAGCGACGCTTTAGGGAAAAGCACCGAGACGGATAAAGCCCGGATGTAGTCCAGGTTGAGAAATGGCGAAGCAAGAGCCTGCGTAGAAACACCATCGATGGTGGTCCCTGTCAGTGCGGCCCAGATAACATCGAGGGTAGCACGTAGCGTGATGGGCTCATCGACCCCATTGTTCTCACTGCTCTTCCGCTGATTAACGACATCCAATGCTGCCAAGATTGCCTTGCTTAGCTGCCCGTAATGCACAGTATCATCGGCCATGTTGTCGGTAGCCGTGGCACGCTGGAACGGCTGTCTAAGTGAGACAGCAACAGAAATGCTTACTGGCTGCACCTTGTTAGTGCGTCCCCAAGCATCGTGGCCGGCCTTGATAGTAGACGCAAGATTAGTGACTTTGACGGAGCCCGTGGGCTCGCCGGCGCAAGCACGGACTTGCCAAAGGGTGTCCATTTTGGGAGACCGGTGTCAGTGAGCAAAAGCAAAGGAGACGGAGAAGTGATAATAGAGGTTGTGTTTTATTATGAAGAAAACAAAGGTAGCTCATTCTAAGGCTAGGCGCTGATACCGGAATTGACTTTGTTCAAATCATTATCGGCCTTCGATGGAGCGGGGCAAAATCACGGTTCATTGGTATAGGGTTAGGGTTTTCATCCGAATGACATTGATGGAATATATTGCCTATATCATGTATCGTAAGCCCTTTGTTTCGCTTTATTTACTTGCCTTCCCGCCTGCCCTATGTGTGATGCATGAACATGCAGACCCAAACACAGCGCAGTTGTGCCAAGACAGTGAAGGGACAGGCACAAGACCAAGGGAAGCTGAAAGGCAAAAACTGAGGGACGAGACAAAGGTAGAGACAAACAGAAGGTATAAGTCTGTGCTCCGGTAGAAGTTGTGTTGTCACTTGTCACTTACCAAGTCGTGTAAATCACCCCAGAAAAAAGAGCCAGAGAGCCTGGAGATTTTGCTCACAGTAAGATGAGCTCACACTGGTGACATACGAGAATTAACTAGGGCCTAAGTGCGAGGGCAGGCTTCTTGCTGGTATGAATTTTAGAAAGGAGCATAGAGATGAGATGACATGAGCCAGATGAGACAAGGCAATATTGACAACAAAAGAACAAGGCAGGACAGGAAGGTTGAACGGTGGCAGGTAGGCGGTGGGCGGTAGGTAGGCGGTGGGTGGTACACACAGACAATAGGGTCGCCAAGGCTGTCAAGATGATAGAAGAACAGGGGGCAGAGGAGGGACGGGCTCAGGGAGCAAAATGGCATAAACCCCTTGAATAGTGAAGCATAAATTCAGCAAAGACTTTATGCATCAGTCCAAAAAGTCTCTTCTTGGCTCCATGCACAAAAACAAGAGAGAACAAAGGCCCATATTTTCCTCGTCAAAATCTTTTTATCCCAGCCCCTCCATAAAAAAAAACTTTGCATTCGTCAATTATCCAGCCACTTGTTTTTATGCCAGACGGCATAATCCCTGCGTTGCTTAGTTAATGTGGATCTTGGTGTCCTGTTGGCACAAAGATTTGACACATAAGACAACACAAAACACAAACGTGGCAGCCAGGGTTAGAGCACAAATTAATGAAAAGGCTGGGTGGATAGATAGACAAGGTCTGTGCTTTTATTTTGTGCAGAATCTTCACTGAATTATGAAGCTAATGTATGCTATGTTGGTCAGAACTGATAAAACAATGAACCATATGCGTACCGGGCATAAGAGATAAGAGACAAGATATAATAAAGAGTACAAAGCAAAAGCTAGTTATAAATGAAGAACGGAAGAAAATCACAAGTTGGTTATTTTACTTTTACTTTTTATCATCATTTCTTTTTTTCTAGGTTGAATTGCACCCGGATACGCCACATCAAGGCTTTTCAGGCCGATATAACCAGGTAGCTGTGTTGGGCTGGTACGTACTCAGGTGGCGAATCTCGCAGGTCCAAATCTAAACCGTAAGTGACGGTTACATCTCGCGGGGGTCTACCTGGATACTGTGAACGGGTGGGTGGGTAAGCCTAGCTCATATACGCCACGACGTTGCGGTTCCTTTATTATTTTATCATTTCTACTTTTTGAGAGTGGTAATGATTTTCAATTTGGTTCAACCAGAGATGAGTCGATGTAATTGTGAAGCAAGAGGAAGACATGGAGCCGGCACATCCTGCTGCCTCACAGACGATGCATAGGAAAAGGGAAAGAAAAAAAAAGCAAGCAAGGCAAAAAAAGAAACCTTTAGGAACATGGGCTGGATCAATGCTTTCTTTTCCTTCTTCTTTGTCGCAACCGAGCCTTGTTCTTGTACGTGGTTCTTGTGCTAACTCGGGCTTTACATGACAGTATCCCCCTCTTCTCCTTCCTCTCTGGGATCTTGCTCCTCGTGCGTGGTTTCATTCTTCTCCCCCCACGTGCCTTTCTAAGAGAAGGAGAATCTCCTCCTTGCTGCTATTCTTACTCAAATAGCAGAAAGCTTAGAGGAAGAAAGAAGGCTGGCTCTCGGACTTTTCCCCCTTCGTCTCCCCCTCTATTTGCCTTAGTCCGGGCAACGGAGGCGGGTTGCGTTGCGGCGGGCAGATTGGAGGAGAGTAAAAAGCTCATTTTGTTGTTGTTGTTGTTGTTGTTGTTGTTTTTGTTATTGTTTACTTTCCTTTTTTATTTGTCCGCTTCTATTTTTGGAGGCGCAGCCACTGTCGTGTTATTTGATTGGTCAAAAAAGGGGAAGGGCACGCGCTTCGTTTACCTACTTGTTTACTTTTACCTGAGCCACCACCTGTCTTGTGAAGTCATGGCAAAGTTCCCGACCAGCCTCAAATTCAGGTGTCAATACTGATACTCTTCGTTGTAGAAGATAGCCTAGGCGTCTTAATAGAGACTCGTACGTATTTATCTCCTTCGAGCTTACAAGCTCTTGAGGTCAGACCTTTATTCACTCAGCCCTTTGCCCCACGTAACAGGCAGCTTTGTTCCCGTGTCCTGTCTAATGTGTTTAATTTATCTCATCCTACGGCTTCTTTTTTCTTCCTTTCCTCTGCTTCCTTGCATCCACATCAATGACAACACCACACACCCGTTAAATGTAGGCAAGATAGGCCTCTAGTGTCGCTCCCCATCCAGCCCAAACCAAACCTTGTGTCCACCACCCATGAAACAATGATAATAAAAATAGAACGAAACAACGAACCAGAGCTAAAGCCAAAGAAGGGGAAAGAAAAAAAGAAGCTCTGGCTGTGGGTTCTTGGTAGCTATTTTGAGTTGTTTTTACGCATGAAGGCGAAGAAGCTCCAGCGAAGCTTTAGCCAGCAAAGTTCTAGCTATCGAATCTTTACCATTCAGAAAAAGACAGAAACAGTGATATCAAGAACGAAAGAAAAGTATTATATACCTAGAGCATCTAAGATAAGCTATATATAAAAACATATAAGGAGACAACACTAATGTCAACGATCAAAAAAAAATCAAAAAACAGAAAACTGCAGATCATAGGTGAAAACCCATTCTGACAAGATGTGACAATAAAACCAAAAAAAAGACATCCCGATATCCTTTTCCACCAGCCAGCCGAAGAAACGAAAAAGGAAAATATTAAACCGTTTTCCCATTCCCCATTGTTGTGTAAAAACAGACCCTCCCCTCCCGCCCAAAAGAAGCCCCCTCCAACCATAAATATGATGTGAAATATGCAGTAATAAAAGAATATAAACGTAAAAAAATATAAAGAAGTGAAGTGATGAAGCAGAACAGAACAGCAAGTGGGTATCGTTAGACAATCGTCAAAAGAAAAAAAAATAAAAACACAAATCAGACTGGCAAAAAAGAGAAAGGAAGAATATACAGAATACGGGAAAGAACGGGCGCAAGAACAGCAACAGCCTTCTATCGGCATGAAGCTGGATGAGCACGCTTCAACCCGATCTCGCCGCCCATTAATAGGCTCTTCCAACGCTGACTGATTGTGCTTCTATTGCGCCCAAGGGTGCGCGCACACTCATGCCATTCCTGGCGCGATAGACGCAGTTTCTTGAGAACGATGTCGATTAGTGCGTCGTCATCCTCATCCGTCCAGTCTTCGGTGTCTGAGTTGGAAGCATCATAGGCTGAAGCAATAGATGTAGAGTCGAAAACAGATGAGGCTGAGGAGGAGGTGACAGACATTAAAGAGACCGCGGGCGAACAAGGCTCCCGTGTCTGTTCATGTTCAAGTCGCCACACGTCCTCAAAGTCAGAGCGCGATAGACCAAGAGGCATCGCCTCGGGGCAAGTGCGGGTGCGCTTTGGTGTGCAGGGCTTAAAAGTAGGGATAGAGACGGCTGGCGAGATAGAAGGGACATCGAGGTCGGAGTCTGTACGGCGGCGCTTGACTGAGTGTGAGGCAGTCAGAGGCATGGGAGATTCAGCCAGATCGAGAGTAGCGGTACGCTTGCGCTTAGGAGTAGTAATGATAGAGGCGGAGAAAGTTGAGACTGAGGCAGTAGGTGGCGGTGTAGGGTTACGCACAGCGTAGCGCTGCGATTGATGAGAAGAGTTGTGGAGATGGAGTTTGAGGGGAGCGGGCGCATGCGCGAAAGTGGGCGACACGGCAGGCGATAGCATAGGTGAGGGCGCTAGAGCGGCTGTTTGGACCTGGGTCGAGGCTCGAGAGGACTTGTGCTCCAGAGTAGGAGTTGAAGCCAGAATTGCGTGTAGGGAGCGCGAGGCAGCAATAATGTCAGAGGCAGTAGATGCAGGTGAAGTAGACGAAAGAGGGCTCATGGGGGGAGAAGCTAGAGCAGATTGCAGGCGCTGCGAAGCAGCGTCGCAAGCAATGGTAGAAGGGAGAAGCATCGTAGAGACAGCGTTTTGACGATGTGATTTGGGCAAATGTAAGCACTGAAGATGGAGGAGCCGGCGTGCAATGTATAGAGTGTATGAAATGCAGCGGCAGTAGACAAGAAGTCAAAAAGACACGACTATTGAAAGCGTGGATTGCAGTAACAGGTCGAATCAGAGGATGAGTAAGAGTGGGTGGAAGTAGCAGAGGACTGGAGAGCTGCGAGTTGAGTTGGAGCTGATGTCTAGGGAAGAGAGATACGAAAAAGCAAACGGTCTGTTGAGGGGGATGGCGATAGTTGAAATATCAGAGATGGTTCCAGTACTTGAGGCCGAAATATTCAAATAGTCAAGACGTTAAAAGGCGAAGAATTGAGCGCTTGGGAGTGTGCATAGGCGTGGGCGTGACAAAGAAAAACGAGATATTCTGAGACAGCGACAAAGAAAAGGGAGACCAACAAATAAATACAAGAGATTAAATTCGCTTGCCGTCTTTTTCTTTTCCTCCGTCAATTGTGTTTGGTCAAAGGGAAGGAAAGAAGGGAAGCGAGGTAGAAATAAGAGAAAAAATCGTGAAGGGAGGAGAGGTGGTTAAAAGAGGAGAAGAGAAGAGAAAGAGTGGTCACGATGCGAACTCATAAAACGCAGAGAATTAATGGAAAATAAAGGTAAAATTAAAAATAAACTGTGCGATAAAAGAAGCGATAAAAAGATAACCCAACAAGATGCAAACCGGTAAATCCCCACTTAACTTCTCTCAACTAGGAAAGCAGAGAGAGAGAAAGTGAAAAGGCTGGGGGTTAAAAGGCTGGGGGTTAAAAGGCCTGCCAGGACTAGCAGCCCTGGGGCCATAGCCATGCCAAGGTACCCTCGCAGTACAAGCCTGGAGCGTAAAAGAGACAAGAGCGCTCAGACAATATCTGGTATCTTTTCGCCTGTGCGTCAATGTCATGAGGTACTTGTTTGAGGGGGCCAGCTTGTGTAGCCTTCTGCTTGCGGCGATGTATCTGGGAGGTTCCCAACTTAGGGCAACTCGGGCAAGAGAAAAGAAAAACCTGTGGTAGAAAGAGTGTGGAATGTGAAAGGTTCGTGAAAACAAGGCCAGAGAAAAAGACCCTGACGCCAGACGCTACATGTGGCGGCTTCCGGGCTGTGGGTACTGGCCAACAAAGAACGATGTTCTTGGCCTTCTTCGTTCTGTTCTATCTTCTTCTCCCCTGTTCTAGCCGTCCTGCTGCTGCGGTCTATTGCGCTGGAATGCGCTGGCTGGAATGTGAGATAAGGTTTTGGGCTTAGCGCACCTTAGCTTAGTGAGCTTCAGGCTCATGAAGAAAATCTAGTTGGGCTGTTTTCAGACTCCAACCCGAAGAGTTCTGGACTCTTGGTGTTTCTGGACCCTGGGCCCCTTCTTCTTTGGCATCCCATCCGGCCTCCCTGTTTTACCACGCCTTTTAGCATACTACTAGCACAGGGCTTGTGCACAACTGATTAGATTTAAACAAGCAGGAAGAAACCACGCCTATCTGGCCCTTGATCCCAGGCTATTGTGCAAGCAAAGCCCCAGTCTCCAGCCTCCAAAATTTTGTGCATCAGCATTGGCCCAGGGATTAGCATTTGGCGGCGGTTGCGGTGACGTTATTCACCTGCTTATGTACTGACAAGCCACTAATAACTACCTACCTTTCTTATTTTATGAGAAGCATTAACCATGCATATCCTAGTCTCTGTCGATTGCATAATCTAGGCTTTGTTCGTTTTCCATTCCTTCATTCGCCATTGCGTCTGTCTTCTTTGCTCCTAAGTCTTCTAGTTTGCGTTTGCGTTTGCGTTTCCTTTAGCACAAAGCAAAGCCCAAAGAGAAACTAGACCGTTTTCTTCTTTAGGGCGAGGAATACGCCTAAAGAAAAAACACGTAGCCCTGCCAGCACACAAGTACACACATGTGCATATAAGAAGGCAAAGATGGGCCGGAGATATGGGATGTGATGTGACCGCAACCCAACGGGAGCTGGCAAAATTAACATAACAGGAATATTAATTAGAAGTAAAAGGAAAGAGAGAAGGAAAAAAAGACAAGAGACCTGCGCGCCAAGTCTCCATTGTTTTCACCCGTCAATATTGCTGCTGTTCCTTATCACACCAGGTCCCCCTTCTCTCTTCCTCTTCATCTCGTCTTCCCATCTTCTCGGCCTTGCCTGGCAAAAATGTCGTAATGGCCAAAAGTGGGTCTAGTTGTCGTCCTCTATTTTGTCTCCCTCGCAACCCACACAATTAGGCCCAATCTAGTTAAAAGAGATCGGCTATTTTACTACCACTGCCACTACACAACCTCGCTGACTTAGCTTGGCTTATCTTGACTTTGCTTTGCCAACTCGTCAGGGCGATATGAATATATTGAAACTTGTCTGTTTATTACTGTTTCTCGTGCGGCTTTCACCCGCATTGTTTCTCGTTGCTCACTTATCCCAAGAGCTGTCTGCCCTCTAACATCATCTAGCCCCTCCTCATTTAGGCCCTGCCTGCCCCTATAATCCACGTTCCCTGTAGCGGGCTTTTATCACCTTCAACCCTTCTAATCCCCCCCGTCCCTTTCCCTCTTTTTCTCCTCCCCTCAGTTCACCAGACCCCACCATTAGATTAGGCCCTATCATGCCCCATCACACCCTGTCTTGCTCCCTGTAACCCTGTGACAGCCCCCTCCTGACCTATTCGAGTAAAATTAATCTATTTTAGGCCTTCTTTTGTATAGAATGGGTTTCTCATCTAGTGGATGTTGGCCCCCTGGAACTTAGGCACACAATAAATTGATGTCCCTCGAGGAGGACAAGGCCGCCCAAAGTACCGGCCGGCTCCCGTGGTCAACGCCATCATGGCCGTCACCGGGAAAAAAAAAAAAAAGAAAGAAAAAATCAAGGCCAAGGCTCTTTGGTGTACTTTCAGTTGGAATGGAATGCGCACAGCTCAAAGGGCCTTCCGTCTTTGTCTGTTTGCCCAAGGGAGCTGCAGACAGCCCCCCTCTCCTGGCTCTCTCTTGCTTGTCTGTCTTGTCCGCCTGCTTGCGGCGACGCTATGCTCCGTATGCGTAGGACCACCATTCCAGCAGATTTTAGGCTCTTCTTCCTCTTTCTTCTATCTCTGGAATGGCAGTCTCGGAATTCCAGCTGTCTACAAGGGCACCTGGCAAACAAACAAACTATGGGGGTTTTCAGGATCTCGGCACTGATAGGCTTTTTTGCTCGGCTTGACGGACGGGCAAGCTTCCGTTTCGTTTCATGTCCCGCGTATCTCTCTGCATTTTTGCTCCTGTCTGGTATTAGCGGAGCATAGTGCCTTTCGACAATCAGAGCCCTAGATGGGCGAGGACATTCCGGCTGGGAGGGCTTTGTTTCTTCCCCAGTAAATTCAACTTATTGTGTACATGATATGCCTATGACTCCTAATCACCTTCCCAAGACCCCCATAATTTGCCGCAATGCCCTTTCCTGCCTCCTCTCTTGTTCCCTATCGCCCTTTGATACTTCCAATATATCAAACGTCTAGTCTTCAATAGCTTTACTAGTAGCACAGCCTACGCTACGCTCAACCTCCTACTTCTCTTATCCCTCGTCAGCTTCTTGTGCTCTCGTCTGTCCTGTCTTCACCACATCACTAACCACCGCCCACTTGGACACACTGTGGGACGATGGGGGGTCTCAAGCCCGCCTCGCCCGCTCCCTCCCATCCTCCATCACTCAGCTCCTAGAGAAATACCTGCTTTGCCCTCTCCTGCCTTTCTCTTATCCTCTCTTCCGTGGGCTGGGTTGTCTGACCGGGAGAACGTGTCATGTCTTCACTTTTTCCCATTCTGGCTGGCTAGTTTTGGCCCTACTGCCGTGGATCCGTCCCTGTCTTCACTTGCAAGTGTGTCTTTGATGGCCAATATAGCCCTTGACCTAGTCTCCCCCTCTTTCCTCTTCCTCTCCCTAGACGTGGCTCATATTGCCAGGACTTCTATCTATATGAAAGCTCTCAATGCACGTCTTGTTTGAGAAAGCCTGGCTCTTGTGCCTTTTACCGACTCCCTTGTGACAAACCTAAAAAGGACTTGTGTACCCTTCTCTCCCACCTTCTGTCACGCCCCAATTTTGCCGCTTTGGGAATTATCTGAGATCATGGCTGGCCTGATTGTGATAAGGGCGACTCCAAAAGGCCTCTGTCCTCTGTTACTTGGCTCCCTAAAGACTCTTGAGCTTCTACTACTGGGGATGTGAAAGTCTGCCTTTATTATCCGATGGGTGGTGATAGCTGGGTGCAAACCAACCCGGATGGCTCTCTAGAGAGGTGACTCGGTGGCTTCCTGGTCTAAGGAGAGGACAAATGTGATCATTTGGTTCATTGCTCTTTGGTGAAGCAAACAGACCTCTTATTCTTCCCTATTAGTCAACCCGAGGCCTGAATTGACTTCGTTTATTCTTACTTTGCCTTTTCTTCCTTGATTGATTCATATTCGTTACTTTCGCCGCGAAGACAAGGCATCGTGTGGGAAACTCCTTCCCCCGTGATAGTAAAGGAAGGATGGATAATGAATGGCCTGGATCTTCCTTTTTACCGCCTTCGGTCGTAAAATAAGCCAGACCAAACGGAAACCAGTATTTACCCCGTCCACAAACAGCCTGGTTGGATTAACTTTCGAGCTCATGATATCAATCTCCACGCTCGACTTGAATTTAATAAACACAAGGCAAGACATAGCGCTGGTGTTTTTGCAACATGAATATAAATATAAAAGTGCGCATTCAAATCTAGCACCTCTTTGCTTTTGCGAAGACGGTGTTCGCCAACAAAAAATACCTGGTATGTTCCAAGTAGCGATCGTATCATGCGCCACGCTAATAAGCACAACTCCGAGGTTTGAATTGAGACTATTGTTCTTTTTTGCTGGGCTGGCTGGTTCCATCTTGCTATCAGCAGCACTAGAAAGCATGGTGTACATATAGCTACCAGGGTAAGCAAGGTAAAAAGTCTGCTAAAAAGATATATAGGACTTGGAGTAGAGACCAAACAATCGAGGCCCCGCTCAAAACATCCCCCCCCGAGAGCCCAACGGTGGAAAGTATTTACGAGTACAAATGGATAGCTTGAGAATGGAAGAGAGAGGTGTGCGTGAGTGTGTGTGTGTGCGCGCGCGGAGGACTAGACTTCGCCAAATCGAGAGGTGATGTCGAAGAGGGTTCTATGATGGAGATAAGGCGTCGGACTGTATTCCGCCCAAGACCATCCCCCGTGCCAAAACCTGGTAGCCTTTTAGGCCAGATAAACACTGGAACCCTCAGATCATATCGGTCGGAGGGTCGTCTGGACCGGAGGCACCTAGAATATATGCGTTCTAGAAGCCGTTGACAGCCACCATCCATCATCGGCTTTCCACTGCAACACGTCACGCTGTTGCTTCAAAGCTGAAAATAACAATAAAGCAAACGCAACAAAATGGAGGAGAACAGAAACTTGAGGTCGTAATCCGAAATTTTCAGCCTACTCCTTTGTGTTTTATGTAATGGAGGCTTATTGCGCCTCTCGTTGAAGAAGTGCTGCTTGCACTTGAAAGGAATTCCGGTACGTTAAATAGCCAAGCTTCTTAATACTAGGACACTTGATCCTGGACTAGCTTAGCTGTCAATCTGTAAACCCCTGCTAGCATACGTAGATCCATACATGAAGAAAAGAAAGATACATGTAATCCTATATACTTGAGTACATTTAACGTCCAAGGGAATCGCTGGTATTAAACAACGTCGGGGATCAGTTACAGGACAGGACTAACTCTGGAAGAAATCGTAAGATATATTCACATCAAAACTCTGGAAGAAATCACCACTAATTTTTGGAGATCAATGATTGAGCCAAATTCAAGAAGAAGAAAAGAAACACCTGTTGGTATCGCAGGTGTCGTCTTCCAAGAAGCCCAAAAGAAACCACTATATACACTTATTATTGTTATTGTTATTGTGTTATTTTACGTCTACCTACTGTTATTTCGCAGCAATACGACGGCGTGTTCCGGACAGAAACTGCTGGTTGATGCCATCTTCCAGTAGCATCTGGGCGGTCAGCGGTTGCAGGTTTGCTTAGACTCTGGGCGACTCCTATGACTTTTTAGGGTCCGGCGCT